>PVHP010017355.1:11798-34678 GCA_004024765.1 Zapus hudsonius | reverse complement strand
GTATTCTTTCCAGTTAAGCAGCCAAATATCACTTTTTAACTGGGACTTTTTTTCTTTTAATGTTTAAAATATCTTATTTGCAAGGGGAGAGAGAGGAAGAGAGAGAAGGAATGAATGGGCATGCCAGGTCCTCTAGCTGCTACAAACGAACTTCAGATGAATCTGTCCTTTGGTGCATGTGGCTTTATGTAGGTACTGGGGAATAGAGTCCAGGTTGTTAGGCTTTGCAGGCAAGTTTCTTAACTGCTGAGCCATCTCTCCAGCCTGACACATCATTCTTGAAGGGCTTCTGAGTAGGAAAGAGAAGCCTGATGCAAACAAGAGCTCTTTGTGAGAAGAGGATGTCACAGTAGTGGTAGTGAGAGCGAGCACACCTGGTAGAAATGTACCAAGCAGAACTTATGGGTGGAAGTGGCAAGCTGAGACAGAAAGAGGGAAAGAGCCAGCCTCTCACATTTAAAAGCAAACTCATGCCAACCCTACCCTAGGAGTACGGGAAAGCCTGGCACCCAGGAGAGCATCCCCAAAGGAGCTCACGGTAGCCAGGATGACCAAACAATAGACAATGACTTTTTTTTTAAATAATTTGGTTTAGAAATTATTTGGGATTTGAGTATGTTACCTATGATAGTCATGATTTCATAATTTCTTTTATAATAACTATACCTAAAGCTATCTTAATGTGCCATTTACTTTGGGTATCCTTTATGTTGGGCCTTTTAATTTTCATACTGATCACTGACCCAGATATCCTAGAAATATTGTAATTTTTAGGAATTTCTGAAATGTTTTAAATCCCAGGCCTGCTTGTCTGGTGGAATATTAATTGTGAGTAGCAATAAACTTGGGGTTTCATTATGGTTTTGTCAAAATTCCAAGCTCATGCACAGGTATTGGTGCCATAAGGTTTTAGGGATTTAGAAGGCTCTAGTGTTTATTTATTTATTTATGAAGTAGCATTTCTCTCTAGCCCAGGCTGACCTGGAATTCACTCAGGGTGGCCTTGAACTCACAGTGATCCTCTTACCTCTGCCTTCCAGGGCTGGGATTAAAGACATTCAGTACCACACAGGTCAAATTTTACATGTTGTCCTAGGGATCTCCACTTTCCCTGTTAGCACAGTGCATTCAGCTGTTACTCTGCTGTTTCTGTATGAAGATTGGGGAAAAGGAATCTTAGTAGAAGAACAAAGACCCCTGGCCACCTGCAGAAGACCACCTTCTGGCCTTGCTGCCTCCAAGCTGCAGCAAGGAAGCAACTCCAGGCCTGGAACTTTTCTTACCCCTCCCTCTCCTTTCATAGGGATCTCTTTTGAGTTCAAAAGAATTCTTTGTCTTTTAAGTTCTTATAGACATTTGCCTATACCCATGACCCCTGCACCCTTCCCACCCTCACACCTAGGACTTATATTTTGGAATTAAAAGCCAAGAAACATGTTTCAGGAAGCTGCTTTCTTCTCACCACACCCACTCCTCACTGAGGAGCACAGGGTTGCACTGTTGGACTTTGAAGAAGGAAAAAGTGAACTCAGAGAGAAAATGTATTGCAGAACAGTATGCACCTTCAATAAACATAAGAGTTTCTAAGTGAAGAAGAATTCATTTGGCATTTGGCACCAATTATCATCAAATTCAGACTCTCCCATTAAAGCCTATATTTCTATGAAAATGCAAACATTTTTCTTCCATGAGGAAATTAAGAAAATAGGAACCTAAGGTTGTATCAATTTCATTACTTACACTTATTTAAGACATAACCAATGATGTATGAAATTATATAATTATTATATGAATAAAATTTGTTACTCTTCTTACTGAAAGAAAGTTTTTGCTTGTCAAAGTTTTATATCTCTTTCACTCTCTTAGGTAATATATAGTTCTTTCCCTTCCTTAGTTTATAAGAAATACATATATGTATATATGTAGTGAGAGCTAGATATATATATATGCAGAGAGAGATGAACATATAGATTTTTCACTCCTGACATGAGTTTAGCCAAAATTCTGATGACAAATAGAGACATAAACTTAATGATCAGTTTTAATTATGACTTTTCCTTTCTCTTAGAAAATTTAAGTTTTGGATGAAGTTAATCATTTAAGTAATCATACAGTAAATATACTCAATGTATAATATACACCAGAATGAAAATTAAAATATAATAATATAAAAATATTTTTAAAATCAGAATTTTGATACCTTAAAGAAAATTATTATGAAGATATCTGCATTAACATAAACTCATTGATCTCATAGTTTTACAAAAAGAAAAATAAAGCGTATAGATAACTTTCTGAGTCAGATCACTTTGGATGGTTAGTTGTGCCAACTTGATGGGGTAAAGGATGTCCAGATTCCTGGCAAAACATAATTTCTTGACATGTCTCTTGAGGATATAATGCTACCTGAAGAGATGAGCATCTGAAATCCTAGGCTGACTACAGATCTGCTTTCATCAAAGCAGGTGGATAGCATCCAAACCACTGAGGACCTGGATAGAACACAAAGGCCAATGAAGGGGGAATTTGCTCTCGTCTTAAAATGCTCCATAGTCTCCAGTTCTCAGATGCTGACCCCCTGAAGGGTGGCTCCCTTGCTTTAGGCTTGGCCTTGCAACTGCTCCACTAGTCTTCTTGAATACTGGTTTGCAGACAGCCAACCAAGGGACTTCTCAGTCTTCATAAATATGTGAGTCAATCTCTCACAGTAAATTTCTTTCTAGTTATCTAACTGTATTTCTATATTGATTTTACTTCTATGGAAAATACTGATATATCATGGAACAATCTGATGGGAGAAAAGGAGAAAACCCTTTTTCATTTACTAATGTAAATATTTTAGAGTTTATAAAGCATTTTCATATGCTGCCTATTGTCCATTAAAACTGAATAATTCTATGAATTATGCCCTATTTTAGCTTCACTCATACATTAAAAAACCTGAAAGTCAGAGATTAAATAAGAAACTAAACTGTGTATAGCTAGAAGCAACAAAGATCTTTTCAATACTCTGTTATTATAATAAAACATTAGATTTTTCCAGAATACAAGTTTTCACCAGAGTATATGGTTGTCCAGATTATTTAAGGGCAGGCTTAGTTGTCATCCCTTTTGATTCTGTTCCCAGTTTTTCCACAAAAATTGTGTCTCATGACCCAAGGGATGCAAATATTTCCAAAGCATGGTTTTCCTCTTGAGACAGTAAACTTGTTCCTTTAGGTGCCTGTGAGGATCTGTGGTAACAGCCTTACTCAGTTCTGTATCTTCAGTCTTTAGCACAGTGACTACACTTATTTATTAAACTGATATGTAATAGTTAGCATTCAATAACTTTATTATTTGTCAGGGCTGCTTTTACAAAGCAGCACACAGATTGGGAGGTATAAACAACCAGGTTCATTTTCTTAGAGTTCTGGAGGGTGGAAGTCCAACATCTAGGTATAGCAGGTTTACTTTTCGAGGAGCCTCTCTCCTTGGCTTGTTTGTGGATGCATTCCTGCTGTATCGCAACATGGCCCATGTTGTGTCCAGGTATTCTCTGGTGTCGTTTCTTCTGAGAATGTCAGTCATATAGATTAAGGCCCTCTCATTTGACTTAATTTCAGCTTAATTGACTTTTTTAAGGCCTATGTTTATAAGTGACTGTAAAAGGGGATGGAAAGAATTGGGGGGAATAGAGGGGTAGGGAAATTATACAATAAACTAAACTATTAATAAATTGATACCATAAAATCATAACTTTCATACAATAAGCTCCTGAGGAAGCTGTGGGCATCACCTGGTAAGACAGGCCATGAACAGAATGAGAGAAAGCCTGGCCCTAAGAAAAATTTCTCAGGCCTGCAACTCCCTGACCCAGTTATTAGTTCCTTCCCATACTGAGCTATTGATCAAAGAGACCCATGAGGTCCCCAAACAAGACAGACTTCTCTCAAAGCTCTTGAATACCTGCCCCAGGCCAAAGGTAAGACCCTACTGCTGAAGAAACCACAGAGTGTCATCAAACAATGCTGAGAGATCCTGCTAGATCCAGAATGGCAACCATCTCCCAGATGGTAGCATATGTAGCAATGGAAGGTGTGGCATGAGCTGCCAGGGGAAATTGGTCAATGATATTTGGAGAAAGCAGAGACCACTGATATAGAATACAGACAGTTATCATGAGAATGCTCAACACACGGCTGTAGAGAAGAGACCAGCAAGTCAAGAAGTGCTCACCTGTGCAAGAGTGGTAATAAAGCTAGGGGGGTAATCAACAGCTTACTAATTGGCTAAGAGATCCACTTAGTGACAAGGAAGCCTTAACTGGAACTGGGATCCATGGCAAAATTCTATGGGGACCAAGAACGCAGGCTCTAAGGGGAAATTCCCACTACCAGAGAGCTACAGAGAGGCTACACCCATTAGGTGCTAGCCAAATTAGCAATGTTTGTCTCATTTATCTTATACTGACTTCACTCTCTGATGGAGATTCTATTTGTATTTTTCAGAAGGCAGTGATAGACCTGGGGACAACTCAATTCCACGAATAAAATATGGGATGATGGCTGACATCCGAGCAGAAGATGAACCACACCTAGCCTTCACACAGGGCCCAAATGAAACCTATGAGAAAGTGATGAGATAAACAGGAGACCAATTACCACAGCAAGTCAGACAACTCATGAAAGGTCAATGGAAACAGGACCAATGATACCCAACACAACCCAAAGCAGAAGTCCAGAGACAATTAAGATCTCAACAATCAAGAAGACTTAAAACTCACCCACCATGACTCAGGGAACTAAGCAGAAGAGGGGGAAGAAAGAATTTAAGAGCCATGTTGGGAGAGAATATCGAGAGACATCCCCCCCCTCAGCAACAATATACAAAGGGGGTAGAAAAAAAAGGAAAACAACCGGCTACCTCTGGTGCAGTTTATAACCCCCTACTCTATGGACAGATCCAGTATGCACACCGAGGAGGGACCCCAGTGGGTAGGGGACAGAGAGGAGGGAAATGGGGGCACCATCACAAGATTTGCTCCTACATGCATATAATTACTCATAATAAAGATATGAATTAAAACTATTTTTTTTTGCAAGCATAGAGAGACAGACAGAGAGAATGGTCCTGTCAGGGCATCCAGTCACTACAAATGAACTACAAATGCATGTGCCACTTTATATGCATTTAAGTACTGGGATACTGGAAAATCAAACCAAAGTCACTAGGCTTTGCAGGCAAACACCTTAACCTCTGAGCCATCTCTCTAGTCTAAATGCCTATTTTTTGAATCCAATAATAATGAGATTCTCAGGAGGACTTCAACATATGATTTTCTTGTGAGGGCATAATTCAACCTATAAAAACAACCACACAGCTTCTTTTTAAAAACTTTTAATTGATAACCTTATGCATATAACAATGCATTCTGATCATAATCCCCTCCCAACAGAATCCTCTACCCTCTACCCTTCCCCTACAATGAAACACTTCTTTGAAACTAGTCCCTTATTTATTTTGATGTTATCATTTTTGGCTTTCATTTTATGCAGGTCTGGTGGAGGCAGAATCAGCCTCTTTGATGGTATGAATGAAACAACCACTTTATGTTTGGAAGACTGCATTCCAAAGCACTCCTCCCCATCCTTTGGCTGTTACATTCTTTCTGCTACTTCTTCTGCCATGTTTTCTCAACCTTTGGAGATTTGATAGAAATGTATTATTTAGTCATAAACACTCCACTCTCAGGAGATCTGGGAAACCTTATTAAAAGGTTTAGAAGAAAAAATATAGCTCTCACTCCAGAGTTTATCATGAGCCTCACGGGTGTAGGCATCTGGCCTGATGGTTTGACCCCAACCCTCATCCCTGAAGGAAAAGATTTCTAGTCACTTTCTCAGACCAGAACTGAGCACAGGCATTTGTAAATATATACTACAAGTGATGACCTGACTGTCAAATATATGCCTTCCTGTTCCTGGTATGTAACACCAACCCTATTTTCTTACAGTGAGCAGGGAAACTTATGCCAGTTGGAGGTAAAATTCTTTTCCTCTTCTTCCTGGTTTACTGGCATAGGATCCCAAAGTGTTAGGAGTGTATAGAGCATAGAGTTAAGTAGGATGCAGCAAATGTACCTTAGTGGGTGAACCATCTCACTAAGAATTGGGAACACTAGATCTATAAAGCCTAAAGTTACAGGGCAGAAAGTACAAATTCCCCAACTGGTTAAGTGGAATGGATAGTAAGTATGACCATTCCTACTTACCCTCCATTCTTAAACCCCTATGTTACATTTATCGGCTACATAGCACCATAGAATGACTGGCTTAAAGGGTATAATGTAATCCTTAGTTCTGTACAGTATTGAAAGGCACATGAGTATAAGATCTCATTTCAACTGCTCAGACACTCTGGGAATCCTTAGTGGGTACAAGTGTGACACACTTGGTAGGTAAGACAAGCATTCCAAAATGCAGGTCAATTGAGGTCATGGTGAAACATTGCCCTCTTTATGGTATAAAGAGCCTCATTCATTGGTGCCACCAGATTTCTGGTGAGTCTCCTCAAGGAAAATACCATACAGATAATTAAGCTTTGGTTTCTGTGACCCAAAGGCTGACTTTTATGAAGGTCAGAGGCAAGCTCAGCCTTTGTGAGAAGAAGCTATGTCATCCATCTCTTTGACTTTGTTACTCTCTTCACTAGGGTGACCAATGAGAGAGGCTGCTTGATGTCTGTTGACCATGTCACACTGTGTCTCTGTCATTTTATCAGCTTGCTTTTATGAAGAGATACCCCTTACACTTAGCATTCTTAACTACAAGCCTGGATACTCACTTCTTTCCTCAACTGCCTTTTCCAGATCTTAGGTTCAGGTTCACTTCATTATCCAGACTCGCTAACTAAGCCACTCATGACCTGACCTCAGGCAATTTTCCTTTTCTTTAACAGTAGCTAAATAAATCTAAGGCCCTTGAAGCTGTCCTTTGAGAGGGTATTTCCTTATTGCAGATTCACAGGGTCACTCTTAACCATGGTGCACCTGCCACTCATGTTCTGCTTGTTCCTGTGTACCATTCTATTTATGAGCCAAGTTCAGGCTCTTCCTCTATGAAGATTATTTGATTAAATGATCTTAAGTCCCTTTAGGAAGAGAAAGGAAAAACACTTCTGAATACCAGTCTTGATGTTTCAGAGTTCTTTCCCATGAAGCGTAGCTTTCCTTCTGTATGTTCTGTGTCTTAGAACTACCATAAGCCCGTGGGGGAGGTGGATTTTTCATTGGGATAGCTGACCTCCAATTTCTGCTCACTCATTCTTGATCTCTTTCCATTACATATAAAGCAACACTCTGTTTTCCCTCCAGAAACATGTTCTAGAGCTTCTTCTATAGATGTTGTAGGTGAGTACCACTCACACTTCCATTCCTCTTCCCAGATCTGCCCTTTTTACCTTGCTGCCATGTAAAGTAATTCAGCCCACTCTGCTTCTGAAGTCACATGCTGCCAGCTACTCTCTGATATGCCGGGGCCTATCACTGTGATTGCTCCCAGAAAATTAAGTTTCATTACAACATCTTCTGACATTAGTCCTGGCTGGTACCAGGCAGCCACTGCCGAGTTTTCAGTGTATGCTGCCCTTTCTCACTAGCACATTCCTTTTCACCTTGATGAAATGTTGATTGGTCTGAGGTGAGGGCTTAGGCCACTGATGTGAACAGGTGGTCTAAGAGAGTGGATTGAATTTAGCCACCATTTTTTCAGTGAAGAAGAGAAGAACTTTGTATATTCTAGTTATTTGAAATGTTCTCTCTGTAATTGAATAGGGATAATTCATGAGGCTTTTTCCATGACTTGAGGGGAAAATTTCATAATAATATGTAATTTTATTTTCCATTATTCCCAGTTTAGAACATATCTTCCTGATTATTCATTTGGTTTCCAGATACCTTGATAAAGAAAGCAGTGCCCAGAATAGCAGGAATGTGATTTCATTTTCTGAAGCCTCCTGATGAGTGAATAAATTCATATTTCTAGGCCAGAAATTCTTAGTACCAGACATTCATCAGCAGGGAGTTATTCATTCAGTGTAAGAGAACTGTGTCCTCTCTTCTAGAAAGCATTCAAACATGGTGACAAACCACTTGTCGTGGGTGTTATAGAGAAGATTTTACACTGAGTCAGAGAAGATGCCCTTCAAGGTTTTACAACTGGGTCTATGACACTTGACAGCTTTCTTCTTAAAACAAACATAATTGTAACTAGTCTTTGCAAAATTATGTGCTACTGCTAAGAGTTCTATATGTGAGTGCTAAACACTCCAGAACCCTGAAGTCTCCACACATGGATTCCTGAGGCTCGTTTAGCCCTGCCACCCGAGCAGCTTTCTGAGATCTTGCATCTGCATTCTCTGTGGATAATTTTGAACATAAGGGATACACAGCTATGGGGATCTGAAGCCCAGCTGCTCCCAGAGCACAAAAAGGGAAGCTTGTTGTTTTCTGTGGGGAGATATTTGTATAAAAGTAAATTATAGCTGTAAACCTGAGTATTTACTGTGGGATCAAGCAAATGGACAATGTCAGTGTCTTAAACACATACTGAAATTATACACCAAGAAATAGAACAGCATTTGGGGGCTGAGAAGCAATAACAAGGAAATTAAAGAAAGTTATCAGAGATGGTTCAAAATTAACCATGAGCAGAGGGGGGGCAGTTATGAGGAGCAGAGATGCCTAAATCAGTTTGGCCTTTTATCCTCCCTGTTCCTAGCTCAAGATGTCTATACACACTAGGCAGCATATGTAATACCTTCAAGGTTCAATGTGAGGTTACCTAGCATTGTGTTTCTGTGACTATTAAATTAGATGACACAGTCAGCCATCCAGGCACACACCTGTAATCCCAAGGGAGGTAGAGACAGGAAGATCAGGAGTTCAAGGTCATCCTTAGCTACATAGTGAGTTCAAGGCCAGCCTGTGCTCCATGAGATCCTGTCTCAAAAGAAGCTAAACTAAATGAGATAATATAATTAGATACTTAACATAATACTGAATAGCAGTGTGAGGTTGTTATCAATAGCACCATTATTATTAATGAAATTCATTATAAATACTAGCAAATGCCAGTTTCATCTAAAAATCTAGAGACTGTTCTTATGTCTGTGATTGTCAATAGGTCAAACCAGCTCTGTTTACATTATATGTAATTGTCTGCTTACATATATGCCTCACTGTGATGGTTAAGTTTTGTTGTCAACTGGTTAGTAATGTTGGGTGGGTCTGTGAGGTTGTTCATAGGAAGGCAACCCTATCAGTAGGAGGCAGGATGTAAGAAGGCACAGGTGAGCTAGAAACAGATATCCGTTCCTGGGAGGGCAGTGCAAGAAGATAATTCTAGAGGAACAGAACCAACAGAATGAATTGTATTAAAAAGGGAAATTTATTGGATTAGCTCATGGCAGTCCCCAAATAGCAATCTGCAAGCTCCAGAGTCAAGAAACCAACCGGTAGCTGCTCAATCCACCGGTCTTGATGTCTCAGCAGTCCCAGCCCAGCACTGAAGGCCTAAAGGCTTCCTGGGGAGCCGCTGAAGGCTGAGAAACCTTCATCCCAATGCCAACAAAGAGTTGCAAGACAAGCACAGTAGCCAGGCAGGCAGGGAGGCAGGGGGAGAGAGATTTTCCCCCTTTGTATAACCTTAGAGCCAGGTCTTGCAACCCTTTCCCAGATCCATGTGAAATAAGGTTTTGTTCTTTGTAAGTTACTATCTGTGGTGTTTTGTTATAATACCATGAGCTACACCAAGATGTCATGCCAACTCTCACGGAGTCTGTATGAGAAATTGCATGGACTGAGGCAGTTGCTTTAAGGAAGTCTGCCCGTTGGAACAGGCTGTGCACTCAAAGTCTTTTGTGTTCTCAGCTGCTCTCTCTCTGATCTTCATTATATCTGCTCATGGCTCTAACTCACTGTTTCTCCCTAGTTCATTGAGTCCACTTTTACGAAAAGAGGGAACAGACTATGATAATTTGTTCCCAAGAGAAAATGAAAATAAAGTTTTTCCTTCAGACACTCCCCCATTGTTAAGAGCAATTGAGAGATTGAAAACAGCTAAAGGACTTTTTGGGGAGGGTCTCAGATGATTTTCAACAAGAAGAATCAATGATTAATTATGACCCTGAAGAAGGGGTTCCTGAAGCTGAATGATTATAGGAACTCATAAGAAGAAGTATGACTTTGTAAGGAAAATTCCTCCTACAATATATACTAAATTTGGTGTAGGAAAAGATTAATTGTGGAGGCCTCCAAAAGGAAATGGAATATTTACATTCCCAGGGCCCACTGATGCTCCCCTACCTTACACAGGGATCTATGAGGGGGGAAACAGATGGATAAATATTAAAGGAAAAAAGAATACCATGGTATTCACTGCCATTCATGCAGAGGCTATCTAGATCCAGGCCTTGCTAGTATCTCCTGTCCGAGACACAGAAGGCTAGCATTATAAGATAGCTACAACATGTTAAAGATAGATGGCATAAAAATTATCAGTCAGCTGGATTTTCAAGACCTACTTAGGAGTATTTCTGGAGCTGGTTTAAGAATAACTATACTATTCAAATCTTTCAAAAGAAACTTTAAAAACAAATTCTTAATGGCTGAAAACTATATAATGATTAAATTGAAAAACATACACCATGTCAGACCTGGCCTGACTAATCACAGTCTTGCGTCAAAACCATTTATGTGAGAATCATCTGTGCTTGTCTATTCTCTTGCTGACATTCTTGGTTTAATTATTCAAAGAAACTGTAACCACATGTATAGACAAAAACACTGTGTTACAATAATCAACTGTATATAACTGACAAATGCTCAGTACAATTGCACTTAGATATACTCTCCTTGAGTCTGTGTCTGTTTGTCACTTCTGTGATTCCCTGTCCACTTCTCCAAGGCCCTGTTCCTTCGGTCCCAGCACTCCAGCCTAGCTGGTCCATGGCACTAAGACATACCATCCTCTTCCTGAAAGACAACATAACATTATGGAGTTAGATGATCTGTAACCAATATTTTTAGCTGAGAAATTGCGTGAGTATGAATGGAAGAAAAGCAGAAGTTAGAACATTGCTCACATAATCTCTGTGCACTCATTTAAGCATAGCAACAATGGGTTAATTCAGCATGAGATGGCTGAATGGGAGGAGGTCTCTCACTTCCATCCTCACTGCAACAAACTTTTCAGCCATTTACAGGAATGCTTGCCTTTGTGGGAATTTTATGATTTAGGAACAAGTTTATAAAACCTTAGCAGAGGCCAAGGACCAACAGTACCATTTGGAGAAAGGATGTGCACCCCTAGTATTACCTACTCAAGAACCTAGTGGCAGTTTTCCCAGAAACTGGAAGAATCCCATAGCCATCTGTGCTTCTGTGAGCAGGTTCACTGTCTGTGGTCTATGCAGTGATCACAGGAGAACACCACTCTAGACATTCACAGTAGGGCCCACAAAGGGGACAGAAACCATATCAATTAGAGCCTCTCTATCAGGCTCACCAGCCTGTGACCTGACTCAAGCCCCCTGGACTGCAATCCTAGAGAAAGTCATCATCTGGGGTTCCAAAGGGAAAAAGTTTATGCATGATGAAACTATTCTGTAAAGAATGGGAGGGCTGGAGAGATGGCTCAGCAGTTAAGGCACTTGCCTCCAGTGCCTAAGGCCCAGGGTTCAATTCTCCAGGACCCACATAAGCCAGACCCACAAGATGGTGGCCCTGGTTCTCGTTCTCTCTCTCTCTCTCTCTCTCTCTCTCTCTCTCTCTCTCTCTCTCTCTCTCGCTCTCTGCTTGAAAATGAATAAATAAAATATTTTAAAAAAAGAATGGGAAAAATATTTGTTCCTTGAACACAAATGCTGTTTGTGTACAAATGTATAAAAGGACTTTAACTTCAACTTTTGTCCATGTGGATGGGCTGAATTAAAATTCTATGCCTTCCTTTTTCACCTCTTCTAAAGTATTCCTAGCTATTTTTTGAAATATTGTTATGAATTATTTCCCATAGTATTTTCTATGTGTTCTTTAAACTCTCAGACATATTTTAACCATGTACGAATTTTCACAAACGGAAATGACCTTTGCAGCTATAGGGTGGTGTCCTCTATGTACATTTAGACACTAAAAATTGTGGAAATGCTGTAGTGTTCACAATAGCAAGAAATGGAATCAGCCTAGATGTCCATCAACTGATGAACGGTTATGGAAGATGTGGTATAGATGCACAGTGGAGTTTTATTCACCTATAAAGAAAAATGAAATTTGTAGGAAAATGGATGGATCTGGAAATTATTATATAGAGGTATATAAGACTCAGAAAGACAGAAGCTACATGTTCTCACATATGGTGGATCCTAACTTTTAAGTAGGTATCTAAATGGGAGTAATCATTGGCAAAGTCTAGAACTTTAGAAAGGCAATCAAAAGTGTAAAAAAGAGATGCTGAGGAAGAGGAGGTGAGCAGAAGAATACATGTGGCACGAAAGTGCAAAGGAGACTGAGGAAGATGCAAGGGGGTGGTTACAGGGGAGTAGACACGAGGGGGTAGGAGAATCCACTAAACACTTCTTTGTGAAAATACCTTTATGATACCTAATGCTTTGTATGCCAATTAAAAATATATACAAAGTATATTTTATTCAATTATATTTACTTTCTGAAAAACTCACAAAGATTTATAATGTACAATGTCACTTTATATCTGAAAAATAAATTATCATTATTTAATAAATCAAAGGAAAATATAGCCATTATCTGTTCATAGAAAGAAAGTGTGTATTGGGAGCCTGGAGAGATGGCTCAGTTGTTAAAAGTGCTTCTTGCAAAGTTTGATCCCTTGGTTTCATTCCACAGTACCTACTTCAAGCCGGATGCACAAAGTGGAGCATGCATCTGGAGTTCATTTGTGGTGGCAAGAGGCCCTGGTGCACCTACTCTCCCTCCCTTTCTGCTTGCAAATAAATAAAATATTTAAAAAAGAAAGTGCATACTGGGGCTGGAGAGAATGCTTAGTGGTTAAAGGTGCTTTCCTGAAAGAGAGTGCATATTACATTGGGAAAAGGTATTGAAATGACCTACACTTGTGCTCTCTGATGGAAAGCCAGCATATAAAAACGGGGGGGGGGGGGAGGCGATTACTCTGATTGATAGCGAGTGCAGTAGGCACGAAAGAATGTGTATAAGGGGAAAACAAAAAGAATATTTTAATCCTAATATGAGATTTTCTTTCAAACTATGTCAATATGTCAAAGAGTTTCATCCTAGAAACTTCACTTCAGGATTTCCCCCCCCCTTTTTTTTGAGGAGAGATTTCTCTTTTATATAATTTGTATTGGGAACTTTAATATGTAAACATACTGTAAATTGTTTATATTCTCATCAGGATATCTTGTTTGGTCTCCTCTTCCCTACCTCCATTCCACTGATTTCATTGAATTTTTTCTATAGATTTTAAATTATTCCATTAACAGGGCTTTTCTGTTCATATGCCACTACTTTAATAGTTTTCTTATAGTATTTATCTTACAATTATTTTGAAGATTCATCCCTTATATACAGATTGTTTGGGAATGTGAGGTTCTTTCTAGTGTTATTTCTAGATTGAGTAGTGAGTAGAGATGAATTTTAATTGAATTACTAAAGGTCAAGAAGCAATTCAAAGGCTTTTTTTTTTTTTTGGCCCTGAGCTATAATTTACTGAAATCAACTAGATGTTCTTAGTGATATATAAATATATTTATTTATATATATTGATCTTTATATTCATTACTTTTTTGAGGATTAAAGTGATATTTACACTTTAGAAAAGATAGGTTCTGTTTTATTTGAGAATGGCCAATTTGTAATCAATAAATATTTAAGTAAGATTTAGTATTTTTTTGTATACCCTGCTCTGGCTTTATAATTATTCAAGTAAGTAGATAAATAACAGATATAGCATGTGAAAAGAAATTTTCCTCTCACAAGAGGACCTACTGATCCAGCTATATGGACTATCATTTTTCTATATTGTGAGTTGCCCACAGGATATCCTATGAGCCAGCAGCTGAAGTGCAAAATCTGTCCAATGAGCACAAGGATTCCTCTAGCACAATGGCTAATGAGACCCTCATTAACTTTAAATATCTTATTATAATGCCCCCAATCGGTCCTCCAACCTACTTTCACTTGCTCTCATCTCATTCCAGGTAGACTCTTTCATTAAATTAGTGCACTTCTAAAATTCCTCCTTCAGCGATTTTTCTTCTATAATTATTGATGGCACAATTGGAAATAACCCAGGAGGAGAAGGAGGTGGGTGTAACATATCTTAGAGATAAGTAATTATTAGAGATAATTTCTCTAAAAATATCTTCCAGGTTTAGTATACATTTAAGAAGAGAATGAAAAATATTGATAAAAATATGAAGAATGGAAGAAAGAATATATTTGGGGATACTGTAGAAAACTTCCCATTTTGACAGTGTCCTGCTTGATGATATTAACTAAGATTGAGGACAGCCAGTACAGTAACTCCACTGTGTCTCAGAAATGATAAGTAAAGCAGACATTTAAAGCTGATCAATGTAGTTTCTGGATATTGTTCTGCAATAAGCATGAGGAGAGGAAAACTGGGTGTTTCCAAGCCACATGGATTAGTATTCCATACACGAGGGTGTTTATTCAGGCTACACTGAATCTTAATAGAGCTTTTAGAATTGACTGACTTTTTAAGACATCTGCAAAATCTGTGCTAGTTTCTTAAGTGATAGCTTGATAAAAATATGATTTTCATGGTGACTGTATATGACACCTGTCGGGGCATTCTGATTCTTATTTTCCACTGCATTCTCTTTGATTCCCTAGGTGACAAGGAGCCTTGGTCATACCAATTTTATCATGATCTTCCAGATCCACCCACAGACCCCAGTGGAGGAAACATGTCAGTGTTGCCATCTCTTCACCGTCTTTATTAATTTCATTTCATTTACTTGCTACAAACAACAAAAATTTTGTTTTTGATGATATGCCTTCAGGTAATTATCAAAAGGTTAAAGAAATGTGCATACATTTCCAAAATTTATAAACACGCTTCTCTCCTTTTTCTTTTCCTTTTTTTTTTTAAAGTCAGTGTTTTCCTTTTGCCCAGGCTGACCTAGAACTCACTCTATAGACCAGGCTGGCCTCAAACTCACAGCTATCTGAATGCTGGGATGAAAGGCACGTGCCACAATGCCTGGCTTTCATATCCTTTTTTGTTAATTACCCAACTTTCCACTCACTTTGTTTTGCTCTTTTTTTTTTCAATAAAATCTGAGAAACCCAACCAAAAAAAAAAAAAAAAGGCATTTAGTATGTTAGGAATTGGAAGAAAAGAAATATGAAAACCCAAGGCCATTGAAAATATAATCTAGTCATGTCATTTTTTAGTTCACCACATTGTGTCACCTTTGCTCGGGTCACTCGTGCTCCACCTTCTCCTTGACTTGCCCATAGTTGTGTCATGTTCTCATGATTGGTTCTGCCATCCTGGGCTTCCCAGTAGACCGGCATTTGCCATTTTGTTGATATGCCACTGGACTGGAGAGTTCTTATGCCCTGTGATGAACTATTTGCAAGTATTTGCATGTTTCCATCACTAAGTATTACCATCTTGTCAAGAAAGTTCAATCCGCATTTGGAGGTAGACAGGCAGGGAGAGTGCAATAGAAAAGTAATGCAGTTCTTGACTGATTCCTGAGCATTAAATGGTGAGATTTATCCTTCCCATTTTAACTCGACGGTTATGTACTTTCCACGTGTACCTGGAGCATGGTGAGTAGAGCAGATGCTCACTGTAGGCATGTCCTCAAAAGTGTAGCGTTTTGGGGGCTGGAGAGATGGCTCAGCAGTTAAGGCACTTGCCTCCAGTGAATAAGGCTCTGGGTTCAATTCCCCAGGACCCACATAAGCCAGACCCACAAGGTGGTGGCCTTGGTGTTCTCTCTCTCTCTCTCTCTCTCTCTCTCTCTCTCTCTGCTTAAAAATAAATAAAATAAAAAGTGCAGTGTTTACATGTTTAAAAAATTATAGCTTCAAGATAGTTGGTTAAAAAAAGACAAAAGGCAGGAGATGAATCTTTGTGAAATTCAGACTCTGAGTGACAGACAGCAATTTTTCCCATCCATCTCCTTTGTCCTAATGTTGTATACAGTATGTGTTTAATAATTGCAGCTTGTGGATGGAAGTTTTAGTGACAACTGGGATTTTCAGATGGTTCCTTTCCATTTCACATGTATTCACTTGTGAGCATAGGGTAGTTCAAATTTTCTATACTCTTCTACCAACTCATTGAAGACGAGTTTTAGAGGAACAGTCTATGATAAATAACTCGAGTTTCTGAAGATGAAATTGAAATGACTTCCCTTTTAACCTGTTTAGAATTGCTCATAAATATTCTATTTCTGTGAAAATGTCAACTATTTTTTAATTATTAAGCTCATGTTAACCCTTTACCAGAATATGTATTTTTGAAAGTGGCTAAACAAAGTCCTGAAAAACCATAATTCAGCTTATTGCTATGTGGATCTTTAAAGACTCTAAGGGCTCGGATGGCACCCAGCCTTGCCTCTTCAGCTATGGAGACACACCACTGAAGGTATTTTCTTTTACTTCTTTCTGATTTTTTGTGACATTCTGAACCTGGTCTGGTACCCTGTCAGCTTCTGATAGTTCTAATTGCCCCACTATCTGCTCTTATGTGATCATAAAATCCTTTTACCATTTCACTTTTCCCCTCAAGAAAATGTATCCCAGTTCCAGGATGTGACCTTGGGCTGCTTTGGTAAATAGGCAGGCTGAGGATTCATGCGGGCTTTCAGCCACGCAGCCTCCTCCATCACCAGCTTCCCCTCACCCTTAATGGCCTGGTGCCTGCCTCGCTGGGCTGTCTGCTTTTAATGCCATAAATACGTTTGCCCTCTAATCCTGTTATTTCTCCATCTCTTTTTCTACCCTGGCTCCTTTTTGGAATTCCCTTCCAGGTACAGAGGACTTGATTTTTTCCTTCCTTTCAAATTTTGGGTCATAAACAGGGAGGGGGAGCCCTTCCTTTGCTGTATCATCCAGAGGCGTTACTTTCCCACTTTGAGCCCAGAAAACACTACACAAATTTACCACCTATTATTCAGACTGGCATTCTGGGTGATGCTGTGTTTTTAAAAGCCATTTCCCTGCTATTTACCCTGACCTTAATTCACTGGTTTGTCTTTTTTCTGAATTAATGATTATACACTGTTTTTTTTATTTTCTGTCTTCCTAGATTTCTCTGTTGTCTCTAAATACCACTAGCTTCTTTTTGAGATTAAATCATCTGCTTAATGAGATTTAATCACTGCTTTCTATATCATCTCTTTCCTTTGATTCCAAGAATTATTTAATTTTAAACCTAGCATTCTTTCCTTCCTTTTCAGGCGATATACACATTAAATTATAGAAGGCGGCTTTGCACCAGACCCAGCCTTATTTCCTGCACTTGATGTAATCCTGTCCTATAGTGAGGTAATTAAAATCTTCCACTATTACCACCGTGCCCTTTTCCTGCTAGCTCTGTGTGTGCATGATATTTCATACTTCATTTCTATCCAGACAGCCTAGAACATTACTGTTACCACATTTTCAACCAATTGATAATACAAAATTCTTATCTTCTATCACAGTGCATTTCAGAAACCTATCATTCAGGAATCATTTCCCACAACCAAATGATCATCTTTTCATTTCTGTTGATCCTTACAAATACGAATCCTTCATGCAGACTCGCCATCAAAAGGTTTACAAAGAAAAAAAAAACCCTCAGGATTAATGTCCTAACCTTAACAAGGTTTGGTTAAACAATAATTGACCACTTTGTGTATGTAATTACATGTGGTGGCTAGAAAATACTTATGATCTATGTACATGTCGCATGTGCAATGATGACCTTATAAAATGGCTGCAGGTTTTAAAAAGAAACAGGGCTGTGCATGGAAAGGAAATTTTGAAAATCTAGGAGCAGTCTTTAGATTGTTTGCTGCCTCTGCTTCTAGGCAACAGGCAAGAGATGTTTACAATCTGGGCGCTCCCCTGCCCCCTCCTCTGGAAGCTTTTCATCTGCTGCTGCTGCTGTTGCTGCTGCAGTGTGCATGGACCTACCAGACCCTGCGCCTGGCAGGGCCCCTCCTCCCCCACCCTTCAGGCTCCTGGAGCCCAGCTGTTAGGGCCTATCTAGCTAATCACCCCGCTTACCACCAGGCTCCTCTGGAGCGGTTCATGTCATGTTCAGAGATGATAGTGGAGGAGAGGAGAAAGGATTTGATTTTTCATTTCACCTGTGAGAAAATCAGCATCAGGACTAAGGAAGCTCCTTGTCCTTGATGCTTGACTTCCTTGACATTCCCCTGCTGCTGCTGCTTCTCCGTGGCCCGGTGAAGAGGGGCCATGGTTCTCCAGCAAAGAGTGGAAGTGAGAATAGGGACTCTTGACCCTGCTTCCTCTAAGAGAGATTTTCTCAAAGAGATACTCACATTTTGCAGAATGATCAGCAAGCAGAAAGAAGCATGATTTTAATTGACTTTCTGCTTAAGAAATGGAGAGGTGGGAATTTAAGGAAACAATAATGGGGTTTCAAAGTAGAAAGGTAACATCGCTGGTTGCAATGAGACATGGGCTTTAATTCATTTATATGGTGGAAAGCAGGAGGATGATCTTTGTAAAGGAGAGGGAAGACTTGCATGAGGAAGCGAGGGAAAGAAAACAAATTGTGGACTAGGGTTGTTTGGCCAAGGTTACTGTTGCAGTTGCCTGGAAACCTCTACACCTCTGTATCACTCCCACCTGGAGTCGGCTCTGCCCTCCAGGAGAGGCAACTGCATATCCAACATGACACCTCAACAAAGGGATGTTGCAGACAACCTCAGTTTCCCTACTTGGGGGAGTTGGATGAGCTCATCTCTTAGAGTCCTCTCTGATTAGCAGTCTGGAACCTGGACCCTCATGTCTGTGCTCTCACCCCAGGTCTACAGTTTGTCTTTAAGTTCTTTATCAGTGTATTAGTCAGGGGTCTCTAGAGGAAACAGGGTTGATAGAACGATTGTAGTAAAAAGGGGGATTTATTGGGGTAGTTTATGACAGTCCAGTGGCTCAGCAGTCCCAATCCAGTACTGAAGGACTGAAAGCTCCCTGAGGAGCTTCTGGTCTTCAGTCCATGATGTAAGGCTGAGGAAACTAGGTTCCGATGTTGAAGAAGGGAAGGGAAGCAGGATGTGAGTGCAAGTCAAGTCAAGCACCAGCAGCTGGGGGAAGAAGGAAGGAGGTTTCCTTCCCCTCAATTTTCCTTATATACAGTCTGTTGAAGGCCCACCCACTCAGGGGGAAGGGCTCACTCTAGAAGAGGGACCCCCCTCCTTTTATCAATCATTTGTACAGAAAACTCAGAGCCGCACCCAAAATTACTGTAGATTATTAAACAGGTCAAGTTGACAATAAACTTAACCATCACAATCAGTAAAGGTATTGCTTCACTGGGTTATTAGAATGATATAATAAGATGATATGTATAAATCGTTTAAAACCCAGCTTGGCACATAGTAAGTATTTAAGTAATGTTAGCTATTATAATTAATAAACTTTTGGCAAATTTAAGGAAAAAATTAGTAGCTAAAGTTTTTTTTGTCATACAACTTGCTGTTATAGTTGTCATTAGCTAAAAAAAAAAAGGTTAATATTTAACATTATTAGACCAGGCATTTTCCAAATTTGGTCAACCTAAAAATTGTCTTAAAAATAAGCTTGAACATAGATGTCTATGCCCCTTGATAAAGTCAGTTTGGCACCTCTGTCATTCATGTAACTGTTTCCTTCAAGCTACCTACAGAATACTAATGATACTGACACTTTTAGTGTAGATGTGTTAGTGAGCATGATGGTTAGGTTTTGTTGTCAACTTGACCTTTTTAGTAATCTTAGGTGGGTCTCTCTGGTTGTTCATAAGAAGGCAGCCCTCTCAGTAGGAGGAAGGATGTAAGGAAGCTCAGAGGAGCTAGAAACAGACACCCGTTCCTGGGAGGGCAGTGCAAGAAGGAAATTCCAGAGACTCAGGGAATCAACAAGTTTGGGAAAGGGGTTGTAACACCCTGCTCTAAGACTATGTAAAGGGTGAGAAAATTTCTCTCTGCCCCTTGTCTGTTTTGATGGTGTGTATATAGTGTTGGTGATGGATTTTTCTCTATTCTTTGACCTGTGAAAAGGGGCCAGCCTCTTTCACCATTACAGAACCTCCCCTGGATCTGTAGCTTCAATAAATCCTTTCCTCCCATAACTGTGCCTGGTTTGGAGGTTCATCCCAGTGGTATGTGGCTGACTTCAACAGTGAGTGTCATTATATTTTATCGTCAGCTCAACTCTCAAATGGTATAGTTACATCTCTAATTTACAGAGTATGAGTTAAGAGTTAGACTTGCAAAGTTTAAACAAATATTCTCATTTTCCTAGTTATAAAATGGCAGAGCTGAGGGGTTCTCTGTCTTCTTATCTTAATCACTACACTATCAATTTTATCACAGGAATAGACCACTGGGCATGAGGGAGACTGAAAAGATCAAATGAATGAGGAGAAGGAGGGAGATGAGGAGGAGGAGAAAGAGAAGGCAGAGGGAGGAGGAAGAGAAAGAGGGGATTAGAAAATAATTTACAGAATAACAAATTATTTAGGTTTGTATATCACATTGTAAGGAAGCAGCTGCTAAAAAATAATAATCCTAACATTTGTCAATGTCTATCATCAGAGCCTCAGTTCTGCTTAAAGCCACACCAGGAAAAGGTGTGAATGTGATTTCTGCCCTTCAACAACTAGCTCAGGTACAAACACACATACCTTTCTCAAAGAACCCTTGTTTCTTTCTGTCTGATTTCTCTAATGTTTCAAACATTTCCTTTCAGGTAAAAGAACCAAATGAAACTTTAAATGGAAGTTTGGAACCATGAAACATGTTTGGTGAAGACTGTTGGTCACACAGAACACCTTTATTTCATTATTCCAGAGCCAGTCCCAGGTGCTGTTTCATTTCAAGTTTTAACTTTAATTTGTAAGTCTTTGTTTGACTGGGATACTTGTTACCCCAGAGAACCACTGTCTTCTTTGATAACTTCATAGCAACTGGCTACCTCAAAGCATGTGGCCATAATTTACACTTTTATAGGTAGAAGAAAGAGAGGAGAGAGTTAGGAAGCATTTGTCTGATTTCTCTTAGTTCTTGGATTCCTATTCTCACAATAAATACCTGTATAACTTGTCACTTTCTCATTGAAGGGACAAAGTATCCAGCCAGAAGCAAGGCTGCATACAAACAAAAAAATTGGTAAAGGGCACTTTGAAGAAACATTTTAAAATAGAGCAAAATGAAATTCTTAAATATACACATATATGATATATTAATATAAATAGTGAAGCAGCTGCAATCTTTTAAAATATGTTTATTTATTTGCAAGGAGAGAGAGAGAGAGAGAGAGAGAGAGAGAGAGAGAGAGAGAGAAACAGAGAACCCTCCTATGACTGCCAACACACTCCAGACACATGCACCACTTTGAGCATCTGTTTTAATGTGGGTACTTACTGGGGGATCCAGGCTATTGGGCTTTGTAAGCAAGTTCCTTCAACCTCTGAGCCATCTCTCCAGCCCCTCCAATCTTTAAATAAGGATGGAAATGAAGAGTGAACAAAAAGTTCTCCTGGAAATAGAATTATAGACAAAGTATCCTTCTAGAAAATTAAGTTGTAAAATTAAGGTAATCTCCCCAAAAGTTGGGGTGGTATAGGAAATAGGAGAAAGATAATGAACTTAGGAGGCCACTGTAGAAGGTTGACATATTTTAAAATAGAAGTTTTAAGAAAGAATAGGGAAAAGGGCTAGAAAATGATTAAGTAGTTTATGAACATGTCTGAATATAAATATTAGGAATAACTCAGCACATCACAGATCCCAGAAACCAATGCTAGAGCTTTATGAGGAAAAATGACAGAGACACTAGGACATAAACACAGGATAAAGTCTTCTCAAAACGAATTCTGAAAGCTAGGAAGGAGAGAGAAGTGGTGATCACACCTGTAATCCATTATTTGGGATGCTAAGGAAGGAGGATTGTCATGAGTTCAAGGCCATTCTGGCCTACATAATGAATGTCAGAGCAGCAAGAGTTACAAAAATAATAGACTATCTCAGAACACTGAGACTAAATTGAGCCAAAATGGAACAAAAACAGGGATAAACAAAATTTAAGGAGAATATACATAATCCTAATAAGTCATTTGCAATCTAATCAAATGCAAGTGTAGTAAGTGCAGGATTAGACATGTAAGATCTCTATAAATTTGTTTTTTATTCAGTTTTTCTCAGATCATTAATAGAATCTACATTCACCAAAAAATAAAATGGGTATAAAACAAATCTTGAGTCCATGAACCCAGGAATCCTCAATGGAAGAGCAGCAATTAATGTAATAAGAGTAATATGAAAATAACAAGAGAGTAAAGTGATCATATAGTTGTATAGAACAAAGCTGTGGGGATATCTATATAGTATTGATAATGTTAAACTTTAATGTTAATCTCACCAAATTTTGTTTTATGGCCATTAAGAGGAGTGTGTGTGTGAGAGTGAATAGAACAAATATATAATAATTATATTTTCATCTTTCAAAGTAGCAAATTAATAGGTATTATTAAAAAATTAAAAAATCAAGAAACTTCTTGAGGTACATGTAGGCATATAAAATTATATATATATATATATATATATATATATATATATATATATATATATATATATATATATATATATAT
>PVHP010017355.1:0-11698 GCA_004024765.1 Zapus hudsonius | reverse complement strand
CTTTGATACTTTAATCTTTACTTTTATGGAACTCATATGGGCGGGTAAAATAATAAGCTACAAATGAATGCTTTTAAAAATATAATTTTATTTATTTATGAGAGAGGGAGAGGTAGACAGAGGAAGTGAGTCTGGGAGCACTAGGACCTCTTGTCACTGCAAACAAACTCCAGATCCAAGAGCCATTTTGTGCATCTGGCTTTACTGGGGTACTGGGGAGTTGAACCTGGGCTGACAGGCTTACAAGCAGGTGCTTTTAACCACTGAGCCATCTCTCTGGCCCCACAAATGAATTTATGAAAAGACATAATTTATGAAAACACATAGAGAAACTGGAAATTTTATCAATGAAGCTGTCAAGTTCAGGGCTTTTTCTGAAGAACTTTTCATTAGGATTTCTATTTCATAAATTTTTATTCATCCATTGAAATTGCTACATCCTCATGGTTCTGATTGGTTAGCTTATGAGTGTCCAGCTTATTTCTTTCATATTTTCCAATTTGTTTGAATATAGTCTTTCATAATAGTCCCTAAAGATATTTTCCAGTTCTCTACTATCAGCTGGAATTTCTCTTTTTATTCTCTGACTTCTGTCAATGTGATTTCTTTCTCTTTTTCTTGAAAAAGTTGGATAATAGTTAATCAATTTTAGTTACTTATCATTAAAAAGAACTAATTATTTTGTTGGATACATATGTATATACATAACAATATATAAATACACACACACATATATATACATTCATATTTTCTATTTCTGTTATGATCTTTATTTCTTTTCAGCTATTAATTTAGAAGTTGATTTATTCTTACTTTTCTAAGTTCTTGACTTTTACAATTATATTTTTATTTGAACTATTCCTATTTTAATGTAGTTGCTTATTGTTACAAACTTTTCTATCCATACTGCTTTTTCTGTAGCCCTTACATTTTACTATGTTGTGCTTTGAGCTTTATTTGTTTCAGATTTTTAAACTCTCTTTTATTTCTTCTTTGACCCACTTTTCATTCAAGAGTGTGATTAATGATTATTTTTCATATATTTGTAAATTTTCTAGCTTCTTTTCTTCATTTTTGTTTTTATTTCACTGCATTCAGTGAAGATACATACTTTATTTCCACATGTCCAGGTCATTTCTTCCACATTTTCCAATTTGTTTCATACAGTCTTTTGTAATAGTCCCTAAAGATATTTGCCAGTTCTATACTATCAGCTGTCATTTCTCTTTTTATTCTCTGATTTTTTTGTCAATATCTATTTTGAACTGACTGAGATTAATTTTGTTGCATAACATATGGCTCACCCTGAAAAAAATTATTCCACGTGATAATAAGAATGTATGCTCTAGAGCAGCTGGATGAAATATTCTATAAATTTATGATAGACTTATTCTGTATTGTAGTTTAACTGATTTTTCTTTATTGGTTTTGCCTTGATGATCTGTCCATTGATGAAAGTAGTATGTGGAAATTTCTAAATTATTTATATGAAGGTGTATATTTTACTTTAGATAAAATAAATATATAATAGGACACTCTAACATTAAGTACCAACATATTTATAATTATTTTCTGCTGTTGAATTAGTACCTTTGTCATGCCATAGTAACTTTCTTTGTCTCTTTTTACAGATTCTGCTTTACAGTTTATTTTGTTATATTAATGGTGGTAGTCCTCCCCACTTTGAGGTTCTGTTCGCATGGGATACCTTCCCTTTCTTTGTATATATTTCTTGTAGGCAGCATATTGCTGGGTTTAGGATTTTGTTGCACTCAGTCCATCTGTGTCTTTTAACTGGAGAAATTTATCCATTTACATTCAAAGTTATTGTTAAGTGGGTCAAATAACTCTCATTCTGTCAATTTTTTCAGGTTGCCTTGTATATTCTTTGTTCCCCATATGTTGCTATTTGCATTTTTATTTTTTTCTGCATTGATTAGTTTAATTTTCTTCCCACTTTATGCTCTACTACTGAATTTCATGCTTTCATTTGTCTTCATGATATTATATATCCTTTTTAACATCTCTTATGTGTGTCCTGTAAAGCAGGCTGGTGGCAATGTTGGGTTTTGTGTGTCTTGGAGAGGGTTTCTCCTTCACTGCTGAAAGATAGTCACTTACTATTGCTGCCTTTTTTCCCCAGGACTTTGAACATAGCATCTCATTCTCCTGAGGATTATAGTTTTCTCTGAGAAGTATGCTCTGAGTTCAACGCGGAGACTCTACATGATGCCTTATTATTTTATAATTCTCTTTGCACTCTTGATGGTGACAATAATAAAATTCAGACAACATTCTTTTCAAATGAATTAAGGAGAATCATGAACCTGGATGTACAAATCTTAAATTATCTGGGAAGATTTTAGAAATTATTTTTTTTTTCTTTTTTTTTTTTTTTAATATATATTTATTGTCCATAATGTGTGCCACCACAGTCATATCAGGGAGGATCCATAAGGAACTCAGCAGACAATGAATGATGAACAAGGGACCTATAACCACAGTCATTGAATCAACACAGGATAGGCCATTGAGACAGAAATTATTTTTTGAATAAGTTTTTCTTTTCCATTTCCCATCTCTTTCCCTTCTGGGGCATCTATAAAGCAAAACATTTTCTGCTTAATGGTGTAAGTCTTGAAATCTTCACTTTGTAAATTTTTTATTTCCTTCTCTTCTTCCTCTTGTCTTTCTCTTACTCATGCATGTTGTCTTTCTTTGTTTAAATCTTAATTGATTATTTCATAACACTTTTCTTCAAACTCAAAAGTTCTTCTGCCCAATCAATTCTTTTAAGACTTTCCATTGTATTTTTGTTTTATTTACTGAGTTCTTCAGCTCTGAGGTTTCTGATTGGCCTGTTCTTTAATTTTTTCCTGAACTTCTTATCCATATCATTAATTGTCTTCTCATCCTCATTGAAGTATTTTACATTAATAAAATAGGTTAATTTTTTGTCAGACTGTTTTAAGCTGATTGCTAGAGTTACTGTGTTATTTTCCCCATGATTCTTATATCCTTGTATTAGTATTTTTGCACTTAGTGTATCATTTGCCTCTACCAATTTTGTAGTGTTCATAATAAAAGTGTTCATAGTAAAAGATTTTCTTAGAGATATGTTCATAGAGTCCTGGTTGCATAGATGATGTTGGCCTTGGAATCAGGTGAGCACCTTGGTGGAGAGTATTTATGTGACTACACTTCTATCAACACTAGTGATATGTGTAGGCATCTCAATGGGCTACAGTGGTTGGAGAGCTACACTCTCATCTGTGGTCTCACTGGCCTCGACTGTAGGAGTGAGAGAACTGTACTGCAATTTGGAATGTAGCTCCCACCTAGGAGCAGATTCATTAGCAGCTCAAGGTACAGGATGCTCCAGGTGTGATTGGGGGTTACCTGTCAGTTACCATGGATTGTGTGGATGATATCATCCAGGGGGCCCAGGTGGGTGTGGTCTTACCTGTTTAGTAGTGGGACTGAGCTTGTCAATGCTTGAAGACCACAGAGAATCTGGGACAACTCAGAGGCACATGCCATTGTCCTGATGATTCATGGATGGCTCTGTGTGGTCTCTGGGAACCAGCTTTCTCAGGAGATCTCTGTAGCTGATTCACAGGGCCCAGGAGTAATATGTGGGTCTAAGATCTGCTGCTCAGGGCTTCAGAGGAGAAGTCTAAAAACAGCTTGCCCATCTGCTACTCAAGGGTTAGTAGGGTTTCCCAGTTGCTTCCTGAAGTAGATCAGCTGAGCCACTAAGAAAAGGCCACTGTCACACTTTCTGGAGTTGTGGGTGAGTAGGCAAAGCTACTCACTTGCTTCCATGGGCATCTGTTGTCTAAGTAACTATCAGTGAGTTGCCTGGTCACGATATGGAAGAGTGTGTGTGTGTTTGTGTGTGTGTGTGTGTGTGTGTGTGTGTGTGTGTGTGTGTGTGTGTGTGTATTTGCCAAGCTGCTTTCTGGGAGAAATAGGTTGTTGAGAAAGCCTCCTAGCTTGTCTAATGGATAGAGTATTGCACAGGGAGATTGATTGGATTGGTTACAGGACACAGTTAAGTCCTCCTAATGACTATGTAGTAGTATCCTGTGTGTGGAGGGCACAGTGTGGGATGACCTCTTTCTCTGGCACAATACTTCACTGTGGAGGATAAGCAGCTGCCAAACAGCACAGGGCATGTGAGGATTACAACATTCTCTAGTAGTAGATGCCCTTATGTGTCTTTAGCATGACTAGGATTTCCAAGGACCTCCTGCTTAGTGATTCTTCATCGAGTAAAAGTCCCGCTTGTTTCTTAAACTCTAACTCTTCCCCTTTTTTGCCTTCTAGCTCAGCAGCTGGTACACAATAGATACTCAGTAAATATCTTCTAAAAAAAGAAATAAGAACATAAAAATAAAAATGTAGAAGGTAATATGAGGAATCCAGAATCATGGCTAAAATAACCCTGAGAGGACAGGAAGTACTTAAGTCAGATTCTGAAGCCCTCATTCTGATCTCTTAAAATTCTTACTATTAAATTATTATTACTATTAAATATCTTTTCAATATAAAAATTATACTGGAGCTGGAGAAATGGCTCAGTGGATAAAGCATTCACCCCTCAAGTACTAGAATACCTACCTATATTTGAGTCTCATGCCCCCAAGTAAAAAGCTAGAAACCATGGCAGGTGTCTACAATCTGCTGGTGGTGAGATGAGAGTCAGAGAGAGTTTGCACACACGCACAAATAAATTGAAAAATTAAACTTTTATTTTCAGTGTTTAAGATCATTTTCTTTTCTTTTCTTTTTTGATACCAATTCATTTTTGGATGTGGAAACTTTTCGAATGGGTCATGGGCATCCCTAATGTCTGGACAGGCTAGGTAAAATACAACTCAAAAAAAATTAACTCAGCCATATGTTGAGGATTTCAGACTTTTCAACTTGGTAACAAGTTAAAAACACATAGCCAGAACTTTACAGAGCTAAAAGTAGCCAAATGTGAGATCTTTGAGAATGACAAAGTTAGGTTAGAAGGATTTGACAGAACGTCCATTCACATTAGGCAGTGATAGCCTCAGTAGAAAGTCTTCTTCATGAGGATGTGAAGGGCTTGGTGTTTGACGTGCTCTGTGGATAGGCATGCAAAATGTTTTCTGACTGGTATTCCTGTAAAGGATGGGAAAAATTATTTTAGACCTGCAAGAAGAGAACTCATATTCTTTCCTAGGTGGTAGTGCCTCTCTGCCAATCACATAATTATCACCTTTTGACAGCCATGAAATCTCGTAAGTAAAAGCCTTTCAAATGCTTGAAGACCATTCTGCCTTTCAACTTTCTCTTCTCTGCATGGGAAGTTGTTATATTTTTCTTTCTGAGGAATTGTTTTTAAATCATCATCAACATTGGTTCTGCATACCTACAACTACTTCAAGCCTGTAATAAATTATTGATAATTCTAAGGTTTTATGAGAATTCCTTGTATCTAACTCTTAATTCAATAGAAAAATTCTTATTTTTTAACATAGAGACCTCTGCTCAGATTTAAGTTTTAACATAGATGTTGGGTTCTTTGGAAATTAATTAGCCAGCAAACATAATTTTTAAGTTAAAAATCAAGATAAAGATAAAAAACAAATCCCTCAGTGCAAATGAAATGTCTCAAGAACACACACCTGATACCTAACAAACTTTCAATGAAAGTTTAAAAAAATACACACACAAAAAAAACTCACATCAAAACAGTCAGGCAAGGCATGTTGGCGCATGCCTTTAGTCCCAGCACTAGGGAGGCAGAGGTAGGAGGAGTTCAAAGCCACCCTGAGACTACATAGTGAATTCCAGGTCAGCCTAGGCTAAGTGAGACCCTACCTCAAAAAACAAGAACAAAAACCAAACAAGCAAAAAAAAATCCATCCAAACAGAAGAGAGACTAGTTAGAAAGAAAAAGGGATTCAGCAGAAAGACCATGGAAGAAGGGGGAACAAAGATATAATAGGAGGAGATTATGTTAAAAAACTTACATATGTGAGAAAATTGTCAATAAAGTTTAACTTTTTTCTTTTATAAATGGATCTATCAATATATGATGGCTTTTAGTGTGTCAAACTCACACAAAGTAGTTATTCTGATATGTTTCCCATGGATTTAAATACCAATGATAAATGTAAGATGTGATAATGTCTTCCAACAGATGACAATGGTCTTTCTAAAAAAATTTGAAGAAAATTCTGTCATTCTCTCTCCATTTGTAATGATTTTATATGTGACAATTTAATTAAGTGGAAATATATTTCTGGGAATTGTCTTCACTGTGTAGTTCTGTCTTAGGGCTGGCTGCCAGAAATGTTTATAAGATGAAAAGATGGAAATGGAGCAGAAGAAAGCAGGATTGTAAGGTCAGTACCAGACCACAAACATGACCTGCTACTCTGCCTCACCACGTGATACCAGGCAGCATCTGGAGCTGAGGCTGGTGTCCTCCGGTTTCTGGGAGGCCAGGCCCAGACAGTAGACAAGGCTGAGGACCCCTGTACCAGTTCTGTGTATAGATTACAGATATACATAGACGGCCATGGGCATCTTCTCACTTGTATGGGTTCCTGTTTATTCTTGCTGAATCAATTTACTTGAACTTTCATCTGTTTCATGTCTGAGATTTGACCACAAGCATATGCCCTGCTGCTAACATCTAAAGAATAATAATAGTAATAATAGTAATAGTAATAGTAATAATAGTATTCTAGGCAAGAGCTCACTACTAAGCCACACCCACAGCCTACATTTAATAAATTTAGAAACATCACAGAAGCAACCTTTGCTCGATGCTATTGCTATCTTCCACCCATGGACTAAGCTTTCCAATAAACAACTAATGCCTCATTGGCTACAGAAGCTATTTTTGCCTGATTGAATCATAATTGAGATGCCAAAGTTTGAATGACTTACTTTTCTCCAATACAGTCGATGTTTTGTGTCTATATTAAAAATTCATTCTTTGTCTGAAACTCAACTAAAAGTGTTGTTGATGTCACTTACATTTGCAATCACGTTTTTCCCTTTAGATACTCGACATTTATTGTCTTTAATATATGCCAGGTACTTTGTGAGATAGCCTGTTTTATCTTATTTATCTTTATGTAATGTAATTTACTGCTATCCTATTTAGAAATGAGAAAAGAATATTTTGGAGATGACCAACTTTTGATATTGCACTTTTGTCATTGGGTCACATTTGATGACCCATTTTTCGAAGCTATTCAGAAGATCCAAGATGGCAGACGACATGTATGCCTGGTCTGTTAGAATCTCCAGACAATAAAGTGGGGAAAGCTGGATAACAGCTATCAGAAGAGGTGAGTGGTGGCTGAAAATGTCTTGTCTAATAGCAAACTAAAAGAGGAAACTTTCAAACGCAGAAGAGGAAAAATAGAGTTCTTCTGGAAGAATTGGCAGGTCTGGGGAGCTCCCCCTGCAGATGAGAGGGAGTGATTGGAGCCACACTAGAGAGATGGAAAGCCTCCAAAAATCGGCCCTCTACTTTCAGTACTAAGCATTATAATGAAAAAAAAAAAAGAGGAGGGAGACAAAATTTGCTCACAGCAGTAGCAGAGATGAGAGATACTTGGACAAGCCTGTCATCCCAGCGTCTCCCAGAGCAGTGGCAAGATACAGCTAATGAGTAGGTGGCTTGGTAAACCCAGACCCTCAGTGAATTCCATTCCTAGGAAACTCAGCAGGTGTCTTGGGGCTACACACCAAAGCCTGGCCAACAAAATATCTCCAGATGGGGTAGTGGTTCAACAAGGTAGAAACCTGGTTGGTGACAGAATTTTCCGGGGACAAAAGGCACAGAATCCAAAGACATGCCCACCATTTAAAAGGACAACCCAGTGGTGGGGCTGGCATTCACAACCAGACTGGACTCCTGATGTACTATCAACTGATGGGACCAGGACCTGTGACCTAGTTTGCTGAGGAGTGATGTGACAGGCATCTGAAAGCCTGGTAAAGAATACAGAATAGAAGCTAAAACCAGCAAGTAGCCAAAATTGCACTGAGACTCTGTGCTCCATCTATCTCTCCCTTTTTGCTGCATTTATTCTTCCTTTATTTAATACCTGGACCAGTTACTTTCTCATTGCTGGGACTAAATACCAGACCAGGAGAAATGTATAGAAGTAAAACGATTTTAATTTGGCTTAGAGTTCCATAAGGTAGAGTTTATCATGGTTGGGAAGGCGTGATATGTCCGTGTGGGAAGCCAGATAAATTCACCGTCACACAGGAAGCAGAGAGGCAGAAGAGTAAACATGTTGGACTCTGAAGGTGGACTTTGAGGTATTATAGTCCAGCCCACTTCTGGTTCTTCATCTCCTTCCTACCTGATAATGTGACATGAAATTCCCATTTTTTCCTACCTTCACTGCATGGTAGACCCTACCCTCTGGAATTGTAAGCTGAGGTAAATCTTCCCCTGATCAGCACTGCTTTGCTGGGGATTAAGTATTCAAGCATGTGCACCCCCACAGTGATGCATTTTATGTTCAAACCACCATAATACACAGTGGCAATGTCACTCTGCCCCGCTCTGTTCTCCTCCTCTATCAATGTCTGGTGTTTTCTTTTCTTTTTTCCCCCATTCTTTCTTTTTGAATTTTCTTTCGACTAGATTTCTCAAAGAGCATAAGTTTGACAACTTTTCAATATCACTGTGTTCTAGTCTCCTGAGATAAGAGACTTTTTTTGGTTATCTGATTACATTTCTTTACCTCTCTATTCTAAGTTGAGTTAAAACTGCCTTGTTTCCCTTTTCTCTTCTATCTGTGTTTCCCTCATCTACTCATTCTATAAGAACCCGGTCCTAATCACTAATCTTGTTACTTTCTCATTGTGGTGAATACTTTAAGAAAAGAAAGAGGAACTGGGGAGATTTCTCAGTGGTTAAGATACTTGCCTGCAAAGCCTAATGACCTGGATTTGATTCCCTAATACCCACATAAAGCCAGATGTACAAAGTGGAGCATACATCTGGCATTCATTTGCAGCAGCTAGAATCCCTGGGGCACACATTGTGTTTTCTCTCTCTCACCCTCCCTGTGAATGAATATATAAATATATAAAAATGAAAACCAAAGAATGAGTTTATTTTAGTTTACAGTTCCAGAGGGTTGAGTCCATCATGCAGAGAAGGTATGCAAAAAAAAAAAAAAGGCAATTTTATGCCACATTTTCAGGACCAGAAATGGGGCTGGGCTATAATACCTCAAAGCCCACCTTCAGTGACCCACTCTTTAGTCCCAGGCTGCCTCAAGCTCACAGCGATCCTCCTAACTCTGCCTTCTAAATGCTGGGATTAAAGGCATCACAGAGCTCCTATGAATTGGATTTGACATATTGTATTATTCATTTCCAATAGTTGGATTTTAGATTGATTTTCTTTACATGTTTTTTTTTTAATCTCTTTCCTCAATTATTCTTCTTTTTTTGTTTTTGTTTTTGTTTTGAGGTTGGGTCTTCCTCTAGCCCAGGCTGACCTAGAATTCACTATGTAGTCTCAGGGTGGCCTTAAACTCCCTTCAATCCTCTTACCTCTGCCACTCAAATTCAAAATTTTTGGAAGAGTTGCATTGTTTTGATCTCTTTTTTCTGTTTTTTATATAACAGCCTTGGGATTTTCATTCCTAGGCTTATTTTATTGCTTGTTTTTTTTTGTTTGTTAGTTGTATTCATAAACACGTAGTTCAGAAATTATATACTCAGTCTAGGAGCTCGAGGTGTCTGAGATAACCTCTATATCACTCCAAGTAGAGTATCAGCAACAAGGGTGACCAAGACTGAGATGTACCCACTGTGCAAATGCTCTCACCGCAGATTAGCAACAATATTCCTTTGACTTTATTAACTGTGATAAGCAAGAAAAGCTGCTATAGTTACATAGAAGTGGGAGGGATTTAGGATGGGTTAAAGTGGGAATAATGTTAATTTTGAAAAAGGGGCTGGTAGCAACACTTTGTGGAAGAGGAAAGTTGGGATACTGGTAGGTTCCACAGATGGTAAAAGTTAAAAAAGTCAAGGTTAAAAAAATTTGCAGTCATGAAATAGGAAGAGGAGTGGATAAAGAGAGTAGGTCTGTGGAGAATAGGTTGAAAAGAGAGGTAAAGTATATGAGTTGTGTGTTGGAAGAGTAGCAGTAAGATCACGGCTTAAACTGAGGGGAGAAAAACACAGGAGGGGTGAGGGGTAGAGGGGATGGGGGGCAGAGGGGGGGACAGGGTTCAATTCTCCAGAACCCACATAAAGTCAGATGCACAAAGTGTGTGTAGTAGCAACTGGTCCTGGTGTTCTTTCACTTTTTCTCTCTCTTTCCCCCACTCTCTGTTTTGAACAAAATAGAAAACAAATGGTAACAGAGTTGAGCAAGGAAAGTATTACTTATCAATGGCAAAATTTTCAAGTTTGGTGACCTGTGTGTTGATTCTACTGTGCAATACATCTGTTTTATAGACTAATCAATTATTGATCACTGAATTGTAAAATGAGTCCCTTGCAAAACTCCATTAATAATTTATAAAAATTTGCTGAATTCTGTGGTATATTATACATGTGTTTATTTTTGTGGGACCTACTAATGGTTTTTAAATAAAAACTCCTTTTGCAAAGACTACTATGTTAATATTATTGGAGAATGTTTTAGAACATTTGGGACTCAACTCTCACTATTAACCATTCATTTGTAAATTTTGGAAATAAAAAACCATTTTTATAGATCTTATAACTAGTGAGGATATGTAATTTGTTGGTAAAATTGTAATTTTTCATATCATAAGAAATATAAAAAACATAGCATCCTCATTCTGATTCCTAAATTTATCCACAGATCATAGAATGTATAACTGGCCAGGTTTTGATGAAAATAGATTCTTTTGTGTAATTATTTTACACTAGGAATTTGTGTCTGTACACCAAATTTTAAAGTCAAAGTCACAATTTAGATGCCATTTTGTAGTATAAAATTACATATGCTTATATTAAAGAAAAACAAAAAAACCTTCAGAGTGGAAATGTCATCATTTTGCTGATAATAAAAACGATATTATGTATAATTTAAAAAAAAAAGAAAACAAAATACAAACAAACAAAAAAACTATATTTTATTTGACAGCAGTTTAACACTTTCTTTCCTAGAGAAAAGATAAAGCAGGATAAAGCCTGCTTTGGGTAGGTAGAAATGTCTACGACAATGGGCTGTCATCTTGAGAGCAGATAAAGAGTACTTTGAGAATTTGCAAAATATTCTCATGATTCTCTTAGAGAAAAAAGAAGCCAAAATATTTATATTGAATGAACTATGGGTACATATACGTGCACACACATGCACACGTACGCCACGGTAGATGTATTTGCCTAAAGCATAGCTCATGTGTCCTCTTTGAAATCTTTGATTCAATTTATTTCAGAGGCCTGGACTCTAGTTCTATGTTTGCAGCTGTGTGTGTGGTATATTTAGGAAAAAGAAAACGTGAATATCAGCAAGCTAAAGCAAGAGAGAATAATAGCAGGGCAGTAAAAAATTTGAGAAACAAAGGATGGGAATTGAGCTAGTTTTGTTTTCTTCCCCTAGTGCCTACATAGAGTCTGCACAAGAGATCTCACTATTCCAACCAAACTTCAAGGGCAAATGAGAGCCTCATGTCTCAGGACCTTGTCAGAC
>PVHP010017354.1:20956-34671 GCA_004024765.1 Zapus hudsonius | reverse complement strand
GATTTTCGACACAAAGACCCCTAAGCTCACAACCTTAAAGCAGCCTTAATACTCATCCACCACGACTCAGGGAACTATGCGGAAGAGGGGGCGGAAAGATTGTGAGAGCCGTGGTGGGGGAGATTATCCAGAGGCATGGCCAGGAGGACCTGGCTGAATACTAGGCTATCCATGGTCCCCTGTCACAAGGACTGATCCAGACGACCCATGGAGGGGGTTATCCAGCGGAGTGGGGAGGGGAGGGCAGCGGGGAATTGGCGATAACAACTCATTGTTTGCCCACTAAATGTTGTCACTCATTATGGACAATAAATTAAAAAAAAAAAGAATGGAACAACAACAAAAAAAAAGAAAAGAAAAGGGGTGCCCCTCTCCTCCCTTCCTGCAGCAGGTCCCTTCTGAAGGGGCTCCTAGGTGACCCAGCCTTCAGTGGCCGCACCCTGATACAATGCTGTGTGCGCCTGCAGACTGACTCTGAGTTGCTTCTAATAAACAGAATAATGTTACAGACATAATGGAGTTTCTCTGCTGAGATGAGGCTATCAGTCCTAAGCTATGGCTTTCATCATGCCCTCCTCCTCCTCCTCTTCCTCCTCCTCACACCTTGCTCAATTTGCTGGTCTTGATGAAGAACTATAGCCACAGAGCTGGAGTTAGAACTTAGTTAATACCCAGCAAATTCCAATGCACCTCAGAGCTGAAGGAGTACCCGAATTCTTGTCTATAAAGTTAAAGAATTAAAATTCTAGACCACCAGAGGATGAGGTGTAGTGGGAGACTTTATTTAAAAGAGAATGGGAAGTTACAGAGATCTCCAGCCACCAGTATGGAGAGAACACGGGGAAGAGGGGTTAACAAAATCTATGCTGTTCAGCTAAACAAGCAGGAAAGGAAAGACAACAGAAGGTTCCATCATGAGAAAAAAGGCTCATGTGGGGAAAATCTGGAGCCCCCTCTCACCCAGGTCATTAGGCAGGGGTAAGGGCAGGCCTTCCTTCCTAAGGCCTGAAAATTCAGAAGTCCAACTTCTAGGAAGCCATATGGAGGAAAGAGAGGCTGGAATTTGTTCCAGTGACTTTTTAAGACCTCAGTCAGGTAAGACAGAGAGACAGCTGGTTGGTCCATACCTGACCAATCAGTGTTAGCATCTAGGTTTGAGCTCTAGCTAGAAACACCTCCCACTGGGGGGGGGGGGGTGTCAGGCCTGGAATCTATCTGTGAGCTTGCCTGAAGCATGTCGCAGAGACCAGGTGACAGCTTGGTTCTAGTCTCTGGGAAACTCAGAGTAGATAAACTGTGCAGGATTCCTGGCCCACAGAAACTGTGAAACAATATATGGTGTTTGTTAGAAGCCACTGAGTTCTGAGAGTGTTTGTTATGCTGCATCAGATAACGGGCAATTCTCTTCACCCTACCCTGGGTTCCATTTCTCTGGGCCACAGCTCCCTCAGTGAGTGAGCAGGAGAAAGGAACTCGCTTCTCTTGTGTCAGGTCAGACCTTGAGCTTAAGGCAAGACACTTGGGGGCTCATCACAGTCAGAGTTCCCAGAGCCTGCCTGGAAGGTGACATCTCCCACTGGGCACCCATCACTGAGATGTACCCTCCAATCCAGAAGAAAGCCTCTCCCTCACTCAGAAACAAAATCAGTGCTTGGGGACTGGAGAGATGGCTCAGTGGTTAAAGGCACGTGCTTGCAAAGCCTGACAGCCCAGGTTTGATTCCCCAGTGCCCACATCAAGCTAGATGCACAAATTGGTGTTGTGTCTAGAGTTTGTTGGCAGTCACAAGAGGCCCTGGCACACCCTTTCTTATTCTCTCTCCTTGCAAATATATAATTTGTTTGTTTGTTTGAGGTAGGGTCTTACTGACCTGGAATTCACTAAGTAGTCTCAGGTCTCAGGGTGGCCTTGAACTCCCTACCTCTGCCTCCAAGTGCTGGGATTAAAGGCATGCACCACCATACCTTGCTGTGTGTGTGTGTGTGTGTGTGTGTGTGTGTGTGTGTGTGTGTGTGTGTGTGTGTTTCCAGGTAAGGTCTCACTCTAGCCCAGGCTGACCTGGAATTCACTATGTAGTCTCAGGCTGGCCTGGAACTCATGACGATCCTCCTACCTCTGCCTCCTGAGTGCTGGGATTAAAGGTGTGTGCCACCACGCCCGGCTTAAAAACCTATTTTTAAAGCCATGACTGGAAGAATGCTTCTCCTTGGCTCCTGCTGGGGTCAAGGTGAGGATAAGGCCAGGGAGGTGCCCAGGGTACAAAGGTACAGGAGACACTCTCTCAGGCTCAGGCAAGAGCAGGGTCATGAAGAGAATGAGTGTTTCTTTAACTGTGCATCCTCGCCTGCCTGTCTTCATCTGACCAGCTCCCAGAACAGACCCAGTGTGCCCTCCTTGATAATCCAAAAGTCCGGCCAAGCATGGTGGGCCACTCCAGACTGATTCCTGGACCAGATGTCAGAGGGGCTCAGGCTCTCGAAGGTCTGTATACCCAGGTATATTAGTTAGTTTTTGTTTCTGTGACAAAAGCAGTTTAAGGAAGAAAGGATTTAATTGGCTCACTGTTTTAGAGGACAGAAGCCATGATGGAGAAGGCATGGTGGTTGGCCACACTGTGTCCACAGTCAGGAAGCAGAGAGAAGTCATCGCTAGGGTTACATTCCCTTACTCCTTTTCATTCAGTCTGGAGCCCTGACCCCCAGGCTCGTGCGGGTTTCCCTCCTCAGTTGAGCCCCTCTAAGTACCCCCTCACAGACACACCTCTGGGTGGTTCTAGCTCCAGCCGAGCTGCCAGTGAAGTTGAACCCTAACACCAGGCTCTCTGAATTCTGGAGTCTTCAGCAAACGGGTGCTGGCTCCTGATGCCTGCATGGGGGTCCTGCATGGGGGTACTGGTTTTCTGTTGGTGCATAGAGGAAGCCTTCCTTCTCGCCTTACTAACACGCCCAATGCCAAAGGTGGCATTCGGCTTGGGCGGCCCTACTTCCCAGCCACCTGCTCCCAAAGGGCAAAGAACAAGGAAGCATTGTGTGGGCTTCCTCTCTGTTCCCTCAGTCTGTAAAATATTTTAACATGGCAGTGTGTGTGTGTGTGTGTGTGTGTGTGTGTGGTGTGTGTGTCTGTGTGTGTATGTGTGTGTGTGTATGTGTGTGTGTGTGGTGTGTGTATGTGTGGTGTGTGGTGTGTATGTGTGTGGTGTGGTGTGTGTGGTGTGATGTGGTGTGTGTGGTGTGGTGTGTGTCTGTGTGTGTATGTGTCTGTGTATGTGTGTGTGGTGTGTGTGGTATGTGTGTGTGGTGTGCGTGTGTGTGTGTGGTGTGATGTGGTATGTGTGGTGTGGTGTGGTGTGTGTCTGTGTGTGTATATGTCTGTGTATGTGTGTGTGTGTGGTGTGATGTGGTATGTGTGGTGTGGTGTGGTGTGTGTGTATCTGTGTGTGTGTGGTGTGTGTGTGGTATGGTGTGGTGTGGGGTGTGTGTATGTGTGTACATGTACGCAGAGGCCAGAGATGGACACTGGCTGTCCTCCTCAATCGTTCTTCACCTTATTTTTTGATCTGGCTGTCTCTCACTGGTTTAGCTTGAGTAGCTAGCCAGCAAGCCCTCGGGTCCTCCCATATGCCTTCCCAGAACTGGGTTTGCAGGCACGCACCACCATGCCCAGTGTTCATGTGGGGTCTAGGGACCGGACTGAGCCATCTCCCAGCCCAGGTTTTTACTTGTGCATGTGTAGGGCTGGTTTGAATTTCCGCACTATCTTTAGTGCTACTGGAAAAAGATTTTGCACAGCCCCAGAACCTGGGTCCAAAGGGAGCATGGCGCCCCTTAGCGGTCAGTAAAGTAACAACAACAGAGATCCTGGAAGCCACACTGTCCAGGCTTATGGTCTTATATGAATGCGCACACCACAGAAATACGCAAGTACACCAACCATGCATGCACTTAAGTGCACGCATCTCACGTGGGCTCATGACTCGTGCAACACATTCACATACACAAGTACACACTCCACCCGCTGGGCCATCATGCGTGCACCCAGGCCTGCACTGACGTCATTGTTGTGGGTATGATGGTTGTCTTCCCAGCAGCCAATCCGAGTTGCCCTCCTCCACTCTCCGCCATTGTGCAGAGCAACACCGTGGTTGAAGGAATTCTCAGGGCAGGCGTGGTAGTGTATACCTTTAATCCCAACAAAGAGTAGAGGCTGAGGAGGGAGGATCGAAGGTGAGTTCGAGGCCAGCCTGGGACTGCAGTAAGACCCTGCCTCAAAAAAGATTTGAAAAAACAATAACAAGATATTAAAAGAAAAAAATGAACTCTCAGTTCCAAGGAGACGTTCCCACTGGCCTAAACCTATCAACACAAACCCAACGCCTCCGTATGGTTGTTTTGTGAGCAGACATACTTCCTGATGAGGAAGCCTGCAGCCCCTGGAGCAGGTGGTTAATGTTCTGCTACCCCAGTAAGAGCCCAGTTTAGTAAAAAGATGCTGAGGGTATGCCGGTGACATATTTACAGAGGTGTCACAGCCCCTCCTAAACACCAGGAGCCTCAAAACAGCCCATGCCAGAAACCCACATCGGCTCTGGACTCCAGATTCACCCAACCACTACACTGCCCAGGTTTCTTGAGGATTTCATGTTGGGTTTTCTGACTCTTCCAGAATCCTCAATGAGGATCAACTCCCCTCAGATCGCTAAGATGGGAAGGCCTGGGGTGGATCCAGCCTGTTTTCATAAGAAGGCCTGTTCTTTCTTCTCTCTCTCTCTCTCTCTCTCTCTCTCTCTCTCTCTCTCTCTCTCTCTCTCTTGCTCGCTCTCTCTGCCCTTTGGTCCTCAGTGTAAACACTAGACCGTGTTCATGTAACAGAAAAGAGAGTGATATTTAAAACCAAGACCAATGGCAGCCTCTTTGCCTTACAAGGAAAGTGACATAGTTCAAACCTGGGGAGAATCAATCTCTACATGGATCTTGTTTCTTTCAGAGGCTGAGATGAGATTCAAGCCAATGCCTTTGAATTACAAAGCTCGGGAAACCTTGGCTGACATCACACACACACACACACACACACACACACACACACACACACACACAAAATCTCTAACCACCCTGAGAAGTGAACATTACATACCCCACTTTACAGGTGAGGTAGGTTCAGAGATAGAGCCCCTGGCTCAGCAGAGTGGAGCTCAGCCTCCACCCAGGGCTTTTTGACTTGATAGTTGGTGGTTGCCTCTCTAAGACGGGCTGCACGGACTATATCCCTGAACACCTGCTGTGTGTGATTGGATCCGGGAAGCTTCTGGGACAGTGAAGACCTATGAGGAAAACCTTTCTCGTATACTTGCCTAACTTTTTGTGGACTATTGGAAGAGAAGCAAAGTAGACCTTAGGAAGTCAGCTTCTGCCAGGCAGGACTGTGACACAGGAGCTGGGCACCCGGGCTCAGAGCCCAACTAGACAAGTCTAAGTTCCAGTGCCATGCTGTCTGTATCAGCTCCGTGACCACAGTCAGTAAACCATGAAGACTTGAGTTTTGTTCCTAGAAATGAGAATACCTCTAGGATCCAGGTGCAAGTCAACCAAAAACCACCACTAAAACACCCAGCATAGGGCATGGTACCTCCAAAAATGGCAGTTGTTATCCTACTGTGACCAAACACAGCGGGGTTGCATCTTGATGAGTATGGTACCACATAAATAAGCACACCCAAGACATAAAAGATTAGAGAAAGAATTATTCCCTGCAGTGAGCAAGGACAGTACTTTCTAAAACCATGCTGAACAAAGGGAGCATGGGGATTTTAGGGCGGGTATGAATATTCAGGACGATTTTTCAGTATGCTTAATTTAGAAGCACACTCCTGAGCATGCTCAGTTTAAAGCCATATTTTTTTTAAATAGACACGTTTTCAGGTGTGTTTAGCTCAGCGTCTCAGAGTATGTATTAGTTATTTTCTTATTGCTGTGATCAAGTAGCCGAGGAGGCAGCCCAAGGAAGGAAGGGTTTACTTCAGCTACAGTTTGAGGTTACAGCCCATCATGGTGAGGAAGACAGGGCACCAGAGGCCTAAGGCATCTGCTCGCATCCAGTCCACAGCGAGGAAGCAGAGTGCGGCTGCTCAACTCCCTTGCTCCTTTATCTTAATGTTTAAACACTTTAACAACCATAACAACTCAATAATCATGTATAAAAATTATGATTCATTAAAAAAAAGCCAGGCGTGGCGGTGCGCGCCTTTAATCCCAGCACTCGGGAGGCAGAGGTAGGAAGATCGAAGTGAGTTCAAGGCCAGCCTGAGACTACATAGTGAATTCCAGGCCAGCCTGGGCTAGAGCAAGAGCCGACCTCCCAAAACCAAAAAAAAAAAAAAAAAAAAAAAAAGATTCATGCATCAGATTACATAAATTATACAACTGTCACATTATACACTGTTTACACACTTTTGAGTTTGTACCTGAAAAATGTAAACAAGTTACTAAGCATTTACTTAAGAAGGTAAGTGTAGCACTTTTCCATTATAAATGACGCTCATGTCCTTCAGAGTTTGAGTGCGGACATTTCTAGATCTGCAGCATTTTCTTGGACCTCACAATACAGACCCCCCTGGAAGCTTTGGAGATTAATAAACCTGAATGTTTTCTCCTTTTATCTTCTGTCTGGGACCCCAGTTTGAGGAACTGGTACCATCCACAGTTAAGATGTATTTCCCACCTCAATTAACCTATCAAGATAATCTCTCACTGCATGGAAAAGACTAACGTGAGGCACAGAAATGCCTCTGGATGGTGGTGCAGACCTTTAATCCACGCACTCTGGAGGCAGAGTTCAAGGCCAGCCTGAGATTCCAGAGTGAATTCCAGGTCAGCCTGGGCTAGAGGGAGACCCTACCTTGAAACACCAAAGAAACGCTCATCTTGCACCATAAAGTTGTAGCTGAAAAGGAAACAAAGTAAAACTTGAGGGAGTGTGAACACAGGAGTGTCTCTAAAGGTGCACATCTTCCTGAGCCACCAACAGCACAACAGTAAGATCACAGTGGTTGACAGATTTGGAAGCATCCTGAAGCCCCCTTCTGATAAAAATCATCCCCATTTTAATTCGATACTGTTATTTCTGACAATGTATGAATGATCTGAGGCCAATAATTACCCCAATAATATCCCCCCCAAAGCTGACTGCCCTTGGGCCGCCCCAGCTCTCCAAATCCCACCTGGGGGACCCTCCACCCCCACCTCCGCCATGTCCCCAGTTTCCTGAGAGGTAAATTTCAGCGGGCTCCAGCCCTCTGCGAAGAGCTGGAGATGAGCTTCTCGGCGCCTCCACCCAGAGCCTGCTTCCTTTGAATGTCAGCCTGCGAGGCCTCTGCCGCACAGCTGGACCTGGGTCTGCGACGGCCACACCTTGACCTTGGGTCGGGCAGCCAGGACTGGGCTGCTCGACATTCAAATCACCTACTCGCACTGGAGCTTAAGTCCTCAATAGGATTTCAACATTTTTTTAGAAAGGGAAGAGGGGAAGTTAAAGCCACTTTCCAAGGTCTCCGTGGGATTAAAGAGTTCATTCATGATGAAGGAAATGTGAAATGCTCGGGTGGAATCTAAGAAGGGTCTGAGGAGGAGGTCACAGGGCTTTCAACTGGATTTTCCAGGTAAAGAGACCCTTGTGAAGAATCCAAGATGGTGACAGAGCCTGGCAGTGTGCGAAGCAGAAGCAGAGGTGGGCGTGGCCTTGTAGAGGTGGGCGGGCCTTGCAAGGGTGGGCGGTGCCTTGCAGAGGTGGCTTGCAGAGAGGGGAGGGCCTTTACAGAGGTGGGAGGGGCTTTGTGGAGATGGGCGTGGTCTTGCAGAGGGGAGGGTCTTTCAGAGGTGGGAGGGGCTTTGCAGAGGGAGGGCCTTGCAGAGGTGGTCGGAGGGAGTTTGGCCTGTCCTCTAACAACAGTGGGTGGAAGCCACTGGAGGCTCTTGCTCTGAAGGCCTCCTGTCCACACCAATGCCCTGACCATTCAGGCACTAGCCAGGAACCCCGCACCCATTCTGCAGTCCTGGGGCTCGCCTACTGAGGGTCCAGAAACTCCAAACTGGCTGGTCAAAGCAAGTTCTCTTCTCCGCCGACTGAAGCACACCTCCAACCATCTCTGAATTCCAAGTTCGAGCGTCTTTGAGTGACAGCCCCGGGGCACCAAACTGAATGTCCTTACTGTATACTTCTATCCCAGTTGCTAATTCCTTAAATTCCCTGGGGCTCCGTGGGGAAAGAGCTTGCTGTACAAGCATAGGAACCTGACTTTGGAGCCTTAGTACCAGGCTTGGTGGTTCATGTCTTACAATCCCAGCAGCAAAGGAGTTCCCGGAGCTCCTTGGCTAGTTAATCTAACCAGGTTGGTAAGCTTCTAAATTTTGAGAGAGAGAAAGAGGGAGGGAGGGAGGGAATCAAAAATTAAGGTGGGGCGCAACTAAGGAAGAGCCTTGACGTCAACCCTGGTCTACCCACACACATAAACTCACATGTGCACCTACACGCATACACACGCACATGTGAAGGCACACCACATATACACAATTTTTTTTTCTATTTGACTTACTATGTACTTTTTGTTTTTAAACTTTTTATTGACAATTTCCATAAATATAGGCAATATATTATGATCAAAATCCTGCCCTCCCATTGCTCCCCTTTTCCCCCTCCCAAATCCCCTCTCCACCGAATCTCTCCTTCTTTCCAACTAGTCTCTCTTCTCAAAGGACAGGAGAGAACTACTCTTTTAGGCAGTTTAGTTAGGAACAGGAGCCCAGAGAGAGAACCAGAAGCTGTCACTCTAGGACCTTGGCTGAATTGGAACTCGTGTCTGATCCAGTTTTATCCACAATGACTGTCGCGCCCCCTGCTGCTTTCACAGTCTAGCACACTACCTAGGTAAATCCTCAAACCAATCATATCTTTCCCTTGCATACCTGAGTCTGATGACAAAATCCAGTTTTAATTGACAATAAAGGATTGTCGTCTGATCTCTACTCTTTCTGCCCTGTGATCTCATCTGTCTTGACACAGAGAGATGGTTCCCCCCTTGGCCTGGGCATTTCTCTGCCTGCCTTCCATCTGTGCCATGCTTTGGGGTAACTTCTCACTTTGATCACATGTATGATTTAATCTTTTTTTTGGGGGGGGGTTCGAGGTAGGGTCTCACTCTAGCCCAGGCTGACCTGGAATTCACTATGTAGTCTCAGGGTGGCCTTGAACTCACAATGATCCTCCTACCTCTGCCTCCCGAGTGCTGGGATTAAAGGCGTGCACCACCACGCCCGGCTTGATTTAATCTTTGATCTCTGAGTCTACCTGGTGGGTATTTCCTCTAAGCTCTGGGCCCATTACATATGTAATTCCTCTAAACTCGGGGTCTACCGTGGGTGTCATAACTCTTGACTTTACTACTCATTTCTCATCTGAATTTCCAGGTCTCTGCATTGGTGCTTTCCCTGTCAGTCCTCCTCTCTCTTCACGTTCTTCCCTGTGGAGGCACAGGGCTGACACTTTGCTGCTCTGCTCCCAACCAGTGTGTGGGTGCCGCTTCTGCATCTTTTTGAATGGGCTTCTGGATGCTGTCTTCCACATGCGTGTGGAACTGCTCCAGCCTTTCCTGGATTCCAATTCCCACTAAATAAACCTCACAAATTATGATTTATCCCTAAATAAACTCAATATTTCATAGTTAATCCTTCTCAAGCCTGTTCTTTTTAAACAATTCTTTATTAAAAATAGGATGAGGCTGGGCGTGGTGGCGCACGCCTTTAATCCCAGCACTCAGGAGGCAGAGGTAGGAGGATCACCGTGAGTTCAAGGCCACCCTGAGATACACAGTGAATTCCAGGTCAGCCTGAGCTAGAGCGAGACCCTACCTCAAAAAAACAAAAAAAAAAAAAATAGGATGAGGTGGGCTGCAGGTATGGCTCAGTCTTCAAGGCACTTGCCTGCAAAGCCTAATGACCTGGGTTCAATTCCCCAGTGCCCATGTAAAGCCAAATGCACAAAGTGGTGCATGCATCTGGAGTTCATTTGCAGAGCTGGACGCCCTGGCATGCCCATTCTCTCTGTCTGTCTTCTCTCTATCTCTCTCTGCTTGAAAATAAATAAAAATGATTTTTTAAATAGGATGAGGACCCAAAAAGTGGGGTTCACAAGTCTGGAAGACCCCTCCTGAACACCAAAATCCTGCATCTTTCTTGTGTGGTTTGTATCTTCCATTTGGACCCTATGAGTTTGTGATATGACAAGAAATAATTCTTTGTTCTCTGCTCCCAGTTTCTGTCACAGAGCTCCTAAAAAATTGAATTGTCATGAGAATTAGACATAATGTATGCAAAGTATCTTACACAATACCTGACAAATGTCAGTGTTCAAGAAATTTAACTCTTCTTTCTACCATCCAACTACATGCTTCTCCAGCCCCTGTCCTCTGGGCAGCTGGGACCCCAGCAGAAACAAATCACAACACCCCGCAGCTAAGAATCAGATACTGGGGAGCCATCTAGAAGTCCTAGGTTTACATCACATTCAAGGTGAAGCCTGTCACACTGAAAACTGTGAGGAACACAGCTCTGAAGGATAGTCTTGTCTCTGAAATGCAGAAAAGAAAAAAAATATTTTCTCCAAAACTTGAAAAGCTCCCCTTTCATCTCACTATAAAAGAAAAAGTTATTTTAAGATGTTATAATATTGGAAAATATTTTTTCCAAACAAAGCAAAAGGACATAAAATAAAAATAGAGCTGACATTTTGATACCAAAGCCTTAAAAAAAAATTGATTCTGAAAACAGGTCTTACTTGTGGGAGCAGCCTGCCCTCTGGGGTGGGCATGTCCCGTGTGACCTGGCTGGCCCCTCCTTAGCCAGCATGCACTGATCAGTTGGCCAAGTTAACGATATTGTTTAGGCCACTAATTTCACCAATCACAAGCTACACAGTCAAGTTGATTGTCCATGTGATCAAGGGAATAAGTGGGTAAGACAGTTGAGAAAGAATTTCTTTCACTTTTCTTTCCTTTAAGAAAAAAAAAAGAGCGAGAGAGCGTATGGGCACACCAGGAACCCATGCTGCTGGAAGAAATCTCCAGACACATGGGCAACTTTGTGCATCTGGTTTTAGATGGATATTGGGGAATGGAACCCAGGCCATCAGGTTTTGCAAGCAAGTGCTTTTAACTGCTGAGCTACCTCTCCAGGTCATCCTTGTTTCCTTCCCAACAAATCCTCTTTCTACTTTTTGTGTATATGGTCTCATGAGTTAAACTGGCATTGCTTATATGAGCCATGGGGTTATTTCCTGGAGTATGGGCAGCTTACCAATGGCTACACCACTGATGAGCATGACTCCCCTTCCTCCACCAGCCATTAACTGCCAGGAGTTACTCTGGGAGTCCTGTGAGCTTTTGATCTTAATGTTAATGGGCTCAACCTTGTGTGGCAAACCACAGCTGTTGTGAGTTCCTGAGGGAAGCAGCCGTGTTATATCCAGAACACAGCCTTCCACAGCACTCCTCCCCATCCTCTGGCTCTAACAGTCTCTCTCTGCCCTCTTCCACAATGCATCCTGAGCCTTAGAGGTGCAGATGTCCAGTTTTGAGCTGAGTGCACAATAGTCACTTAGTCTCAACACTTTTACCAAGAATTCCTTGACTAATTATCTACTTCTTTAAACATAAAGTCACATAAGGGATAAATAAGAAGATTCCTTACCCAGACCTAAAAAGTCCCAGAATTCAGTGATATATTTATACTATGCATAAGATGGACCAAGAATTAGTAAAGAAAAAAATTTTAAATGGCCCTCAAGTTGTAAACAAAGATCTTTTATTATTATTATTTATTTGCAAGAAAGAGAGAAACCAAGACAGAGAATATGGATGCACCAGGGCCTCCAGCCACTGTAAATGAACTCCAGACACATGTGCCACTTTGTGCATCTGGTTTTATGTGAGCACTGGAGAATCAAGCCTGAGTCAGCAAGCAAGCACCTTTAACTGCTGAACCACCTCCCTCAAAATCTTTTAAAATAATAAAAAAATATATATAATCGTTCAATCAAAATAACCCATCTTTCCTTAAATTTTAAATACCTCTTACAACTTTCAGGGATAAATGTGAAGAGGAATTTTCATTTCATTTCATTTCAAGGTCCTGAAAAATATACTCAAATATTTACTGAAACACATTGGCAGAAAGCCTCAGCTACAGAGAGTAGCGTCATACAAATTCCACATGCGCACTAACTCTTGGGAACAAGGTCCTTTGCTGTGCTTTCTATCTTGGTCATGTTCAAGTGTATTTATGAACACCCTCTGGGTTCCTTATGCTGGGCAAGGGGCTATGCAGAAACTATCTCTTTCAAAATGGTGAGTTCAGAGTGAAGGAGAAATAGGAGAAAGATACTTTTTATAGGCAGTCAGCCAGGGACAAAGCCCAAGGAGAAGAAGAAACCACCTTGTCTGCTCTGGTCAGACTAGAACCCACGTCTGATCCAGTCTCATCCAAAATGGCTACAGGCAACACTCCCAGGCAGCAGCTTTCTGTGTCTTGCTCAGCTCAGCACACCTGCCTGGCTGGTCCCTCCTGAGTCAGCCCCTTGAGTCCACCAACCAATCAGATTCTCCCTTACACACCTGAGTCTGAAGGTAAGGCTCATCCTAATTGGATGTCTGACCCATATAAATGGGCCTGGCATGTGTGTGTATCTCTCTTTTGATCCATTTTCTCCTGGTTCCTGAATCTCGGGGTTCTTGCTTTGGTAATGGGAAGGCAGGGGAATTTCTTCCTGTGGGGTGCTTTCCTCTCTGGTTTTTGTGTGCTTTTCTTGCTTTGCTACATGTGTGATCTTCCTTTAAGCTCCGAGTCCTTTACTATATTATTTCTTAGTCTTTATTGACTCCTATGAGATTGTTAGAGAGCTTGTGCTCTCGTTTCACCATGAGTGTGTGTGTGTGTGTGTGTGTGTGTGTGTGTGTGTGTGTGTGTGTGCATGCACGTGTGAGCGTGTGTGTCCCTCTCCAGAGGTTTTTCCCAGAAGATTTCTTTGTAAAGGACATTTTCTCCATTCTCCATTTCCAGCCAGACACGAAGGAGAATTCCCTTCTGGCTTGAGTCTTTCAGCTAGCCTTTTCCCTAGATTCTAGTTCGTCCTAAAATAAACTTTATAATTCATAATTTACCCTTCTCATAGTCTGCTTTTTCCGATTCTTTGCTAAATTGGATAAGGACCCAAAAGTTGGGGTCCACGGGACTGAGATCTCCTGCATAATTCCTCCCTGAACCCCAAAATCCTGCATCAAGAGGAAAGAAATGCTTCACACAGAGAGAAAAGGGATATATACTGTAGTAGGAGAGACGAGATGTTAAATATTGACCTATTGATTTACTGTAGATGCAGCTCTACTTGGGAACTGAACTGAGGCCTAACAGAATCATTGTTAAAGGTTAAAGTACATCTTGTCTCTTCTCTGAACTCATGAACTGGAAGGTTCCAGAACAGCTGTTGGGGGTGGGGGAGATGATGACTTGACCCCAAGCATGGTTAGAAGGAATAAATGAAAGTAGATGGTAACCATGGGCTGGAGAGATGGCTCAGTGGTTAAGGCACTTGCCTCCAGTGCCTAAGGCCCTGTGTTCAATTCCCCAGGACCCATATAAGCCAGATCCACAAGGTGGTGGCCCTGGTGCTCTCTC
>PVHP010017354.1:0-20856 GCA_004024765.1 Zapus hudsonius | reverse complement strand
CTCTGATTCTCTCTGCTTGGAAATGAATAAAATATTTTTAAAAAAATAAAGTAGACAGTAACCTGGCAATGATGCCACACAATAGCCAGGTATTCAGCAGTTTGAAAGGTTTTAGAAATGGATTCTCCCAGTGCTCAGCCCCCTTGTCAACCTCCGCCTTGGAAACTGCTAACTGCCACATCTGCTTCTAGAAAGCTCTGCTTGCTTGCCTGTCCTGCCTCCTTATACTCCGGTATGTAATGGGACTGAAAATTGGGTTTGGGACCCCAGTCCTTTAGGAGCTATCTTGGCTAATCCTGGGTTCGAGAATAAAACCATCTCTTTCCCGCTCATGTTCATGTTGGGATCATCATTCCAGAGACCCTCCCGTAACATCACTGTGCTGTATATCATCCTTCTGAACTGAACATGGCTTAAGGACAAACTATTTTTTAATTAAATGTTTTTTAATTTTGTACTTCATGTGTCTCTTGCATTGCAAATCAACATCAAACACTTGTATCACTGTATGAATATGGCTGAATAATTGAACCCCGGCTGGCAGACTTTGCAAGTAAGCATTTTTAATGTCTGAGTCATCTTCCCAGCCCCCACCCCAAACTATTTTTGGAGACAATAAAAACATAAAGAAGATTCTTACAACGAATGATAGTAACAACAGTGTGCTAGTCAGCTTTCCATCACTATAATACCAGAGACAATGAATTTATGAAAAGGAAAAATGTTCTTTTTGGCCCATGTGTTGGAAGTTCTAGCCCTGTGTTAGCAAGGCAGCATGATTGTGGAAGTTCATGGTGGAATAAACCAATCACATCATGAGCTGAGAAGAAAAGAGATAGGGAGAGGGCTGGAGAGATGGCTCAGCGGTTAAGGCACTTGCCTCCAGTGCCTAAGGCCCCGGGTTCAATTCCCCAGGTCCCACATAAGCCAGACCCACAAGGTGGTGGCCGTGGTGCATTCTCTCTCTCTTCTTCTCTCTCTCTCTCCTTGAAAATGAATAAATAAAATATTTTTTTAAAAAAAGAAAAGAGACGTCTGGTGGGGTTCTATAATCCCCTTTGAGGGCACTGATCTAAGGTACCACCTCCAAGACCCCATTTCTCAAAGTTCCCACTACCTCTGAATAGGACCACACTGGGTCTTTGGGAGGTACATTCAAGATCCCTAAGCTAGTATGTGTTCACTTGTCAGTACAGAGTCTTGTTCTTTTTTTTAATATTTTATTTATTCATTTTCAAGCAGAGAAAGAGAGAGAGAGAGAGAGAGAGAGAGAGAGAGAGAGAGAGAGAGAGAGCACGAGGGCCACCACCTTGTGGATCTGGCTTATGTGGGTCCTGGGGAATTGAACCGGGGGCCTTAGGCACTGGAGGCAAGTGCCTTAACCGCTGAACCATCTCTCCAGCCCTCTTGTTCTTTTTTTTTTTTTTTTTAAGAATTTTATTTATTTGCAAGCAGAGAAAGAAGAGAGATAGAGAGAATGGGTGTGCAAGAGCCTCCAGCCACTGCAGAAGCACTCCAGATTCACAGGCCACTTTGTGCATCTGGCTTTATGTGGGTACTAGGGAATGGAACTCCAGTCATTAGCTTTGCAGGCAAGTGTCTCCACCACTGAGCCATCTCTCCAGCCCCCCCCCTTTTTTATTCTTGAGATTTTGTACATGAGTGCTCTATATTTGAAACTGCCCACAATCCTGCCTACCCAAATCCTACCTACCCATCTGTTAAATCCCATCTTAGCTACTGTCCTTCCTTCCTTCAATTTCGATCAGTAGTAAAATCCTTAAAACTGAAAGGGAGGAATCTTGGGGTTTTCAATCTTTGGGGACAGAAAGAGAAAGAAAGAAAAAAGGAAGGAAGGAAGGAAGGTAGAAAGAACTAACATTCGCTAACATTCTCTGTCCTACTTGAAGTGAGAAAAAGACAAAGGTGTAGAGACAGATAAGCATTGACCATCACGGGACCCTTCCGTTTATTTTCAGATATTAGGGAGGCAGATGTGACCACTACTCACTCATTCCCCACCCTGTGTCTGTTCATGTCACAGGGTTGTGGCAAATATTAAATGAGCTTCTGTATGTAACTTTCTAACACAAGTAAACATTCAATATCTGTATTATTTAATTACTAGCCGAGGGAATAAGAATCAACCAAAAAGGTTAAGAAACCTGTCTAAGCATCCCAAAGCTATCCTCACACTTCTCTGCCTATCCCTTGTCTTGAGAGTCTCAAACCAGGAAGATGTTATGAAATCTACCTGAGATGCTGACCTGTGTGTCAATATTACCTTTTATACCCATGGGGCAGACTGTCACCTATGTTGGTAAAGTTATTTTTGCAGCCCCTTTTTACTTAGGATGTGGTCTCTTTTTTTAATTTTGGTGTGTGTGTGTGTACAGTAAGTGTGGTGTGGTGTATATATAGTGTATTCACATGTGTGTGCAGATGCACACCCCATACTCACTCTCCTCCCTGCCAGAGGAGAATATCAAGTGTCCTCCTATATCGTTTTCCTTGTCGCCTTGAGACAGAGTCTCTCACTGAACCTGGAGCTGCAGTTTTTAGTCAGACTGGCTAACCAGCTAACCCCGTGATCCTCCTATCTTTGCCTCCCACAGTACTAGGGTTATGGGCAAATGTGGCTCAGCCTTTTTTTTTTTTTTTACTTCTTATTGATAGCTTCCATAATTATAAACAATAAACCATTACAATTCTCTCCCCACCCCCCCTCATATCTCTTCCCCCTCTGAATTAGTCTCTGTTTTGTTTCGGTGTCATCATCTTTTCCTCCATTATGGGGGAGATAGAGAAAAGGAGAGATAGCAGAAAGAGGGAAGGGAGGGAGAGAGGGGGAGGAATGCTCTAGGGAGAAAGAGGGGAGAAAGGGGAGATGAACACACCTGGAGCAGGACAGCCCAGAAGAGGGTGAGTGAGGGCCAAGAAGAAGGTTTTATGGGAAGAGAAGAGAAACCACCCTGTGAGGGAGGAGCTGGGGAAAAGTGGCCATCCCTCCTCCTAGTCCAGAGCAATCATCAATTACCACACCAGGAGGCAGTCCCAGAGGACCAGGCCTGGCACAGCTAGGTGGTAGGGAGAGACAAGGGGATGGGTAGAGAGCTCATTCTGCAGACTGTCTCAGTGTGTATATTTACCGTCACCCACCCCAGTATCAACAACAGAAATCCACGTGTTCACAGTTCACTCTGAATATGAGCTCAGCAAACACACAGTTACCAAGTTTGCTGGCTGTTTTACCCTGACCCAGGGTAGTGAGTTCAACATGGAACGTGGCATTCTGTGAATGGGCATGGTACAATCATGGCAACTGAAAAGAAAAACCTCCAAAACAGAAATAAATCACTCCAAAACTGGACCTGCTACTCAAAAACATGTTATTTAATCAACATCTGCCACAGTCAAGGCAAAACAAAATGCTGGCTATGTGTCTTGAGCAGTCTGTTGCCAGGAGTTTCTCTTTATTTTTCTCTCTCTTTATTTACTTCCAAGCAGAGAGAGATAGAGAGCCAGAGAGAATGGGCGCACCAGGGCGTCCAGCCGCTGCAAAGGAGCTCCAGATGCACGCATCACATTGTGCATCTGACTTTACATGGGTACTGGGGAACCAAACTCGTGTTGTTAGGCTTTGCAGGCAAGTGCCTTAACCGCTGAGCCATCTCTCCAGGCCCTCTGTGTGCTAGGATTCATTAGGACTTGATCCCTGGTCTATCTCTTGTCACTCACCTTTCTCCTTTAGATTATCTCAGCCAAGGCCATAGTTTGAAATGTATACAAATGTATCTTTTTGGGTTTATTTCAGAGCACACATGTTTTGTTTCCTGGCTGTGGGAAGTGATATGTCACATGACTGGAGTCCTCAGCTCTTCAACTTCACTGACTCCCACTCATTTTTTAGATTCCAGCCCCACGGTGTTCTTCCAAATTCACAAAGTCCTCTCCAGCACACACTCCCTCTATCCTCTGTCTATCCCTAATCTTGTGACTTTCCCCAGTTGCATCTTGAATGTCACTCCTCCAATCTCAAGTGAGTTCCCTGTCATCCAGCCAGAGTTCTACATTATCAGTTCTGATGCCCGTGGCTTCCAGTGAGGGAAAAAACAAGTATACTGACAAGGTCTTTCATACCAGGAGCCTTTGGGCCATGCCAAGTAATGACCACCACTCGGTGCTTTTGTTTAAGTCTCACTTTATAAATTCTGATACCCATTAAATAAATTTTTAAAAAATATTTTTGTTTATTTGTAAGCAGAGAGAAAGGCAGACAGAAAGAGAATGGGTTGCCAGGGCCTCCAGCTGCTGCAAAGGAACTCCAGATGCATGCACCACTTTGTGCATCTGGCTTTATGTGGGTACTGGGGAATCAAACTCAGGTGGTTAAGTCTTGTAGGCAAGCACCTTAACCGCTGCACGATCTCTCCAGTCCCATTAAAGAGAATTTGTTATATATCCAACACAGGATGTATTAGCTACCTGTAGTTGGTGAGTACTTAAAATATGGTACATCCAGTGGGGAACTGAATTTTTAATCTTTAATTAATTTCAATTATGGAAAAGTTAAGTATGCGATTTTCCCGTAAATGTTAGGAAATCTAAAAGTAGATTTAAAGAAATTTAAGCAACTAACTTGAGTATACATGTGTAAAATACAAGCCAGATATCTAAGACCTAATGTGAAAAATTGTATATTATCACTTCAAATAATAATATCGTGATTATCTTGGTTTAAATAAAATACATTACTAACATTTATTTATTTTACATGTTTTCATGACTAATAAAAGTTTTAGAAATATTTCTTTGTGTGTTTGTGTGGGTGTGGGTGTACCAGAGTCTCTTGTTACTATAAAGAAAGGTTAGACACATATGATGACTCTTTGTGCATCTGGCTTTACGTGGGTACTGGGGAATTGAACCCAGACCACAGCAGGCTTTGAAGCAAATACCTTTACCACTGAGCCATCTTCCCAGGCCCCTAATGAATTTTTTTAAACTTATTTATTGTTAATAATTAGAAACACTATATAAGCCAGTCTTGTGTTGGTACCCCCATTTCCCTCCTCCCTGCCCCCAACCCACTGAGGGTCCTCCTCAGTGAAATTGCTAGAATGGTCCATGGGATGGGGGGTATGAATTGTACAAGCAGTAGCCAGTTTGTGGGTGTGTTGTTGTTGTTGTTGATGATGATGAGGGGAGCAATGTCTCTGGATATTCTCCCCCATGAAAATTTTAAATGACATATATTGCTTTTATTATATCTGTATTAAAGACCATTTGACCCAAACATGGAAATAGTTATGCAATCATTAAGACAAACACAAAATCTGCCTTTGAGGGCTTTGAGAGAAAAGCCAAAAGATGATTGGCAATTCTTAAAACATATAAGTATATAATATTGTTGAAGCTGGGTTGGAGCTTGGGGCCAGAGTGAAGTACCCAGAAATCAGGACATTACTGTAGAAATTCAGATAACAGACATTGCTAGAGAGGGACGTGGGCTCAACAGAGGTAGTACGTGCCTCAGGTACACTTTGGGAAATGAAATTGGCACTGTCTAGTAAAACACAACCATGTTTTTCTTTTGTCCTCTCTCTCTCTCTCTTCTGAGTCAAGGTCTCACTCTAGCCTAGGCTGACCTGGAACTCACTTTGTTCTACAAGCTGCTCTCTAATTAAGGACGTGAGCCAGAGTTGGAGAGATGGCTCAGTGGCCCTTGCTGATAACACTGGATGGCCTGGGTTTGATTCCCCAGTACCCACCTAAAGACAGATGCATAAAATTTACCCATGTATCGTTTGCAGTGGCTAGAAGCCCTGGCACACCCATACTCATTGTCTCTCCCTCTTTCTCAAATCAATAAGACATTAAAAAAAAAAAAATCTGAGCCACCAGGTCTGGCCAGATAACTAATCTTCTACAATGTAATGAGATCCCTAATTAAAATTTGTAAAATCAACAGTCCAGGCTCAGTTTCCCAGTGCACAGGTAAAACTAGATGCAAAATAGTATGTGCATCTGGAATTTGTTTGCCAAAGCTAAAGGCCCCAGCACGTTCATTTTTCCCTCTCTGCTTGCAAATAAATAAGTAAATTAAATGTTTAAAATGAAAACACACACACACACACACAAAAAAAAAAACCTAACAGGTTTTTCAGGAGTGACTGAAGTCAATTATCCCCAAGTCTGGAGCAAAACAAAAATAGAAGGATGAAAATAGATCCTTACCTTTCTCCACACACAAGAATCAAGTCCAAGCCGGTCAAAGACTTTCATACCAGACCTGAAACTCTGAAACCGCCGGAGGAAAAAGTAGGGGAAACACTTCAATATATTGGCCTAGGCAAGGACTTTCTGAACAGAACCCCAGTTGCTCAGGAAGTAAAACCACTAATCAACAATTGGGACCTCACAAAATTAAAAAGCTTTTGTACAGCAAAAGACACTGTGAACAGAGCAAAGAGACAACCTACTCAATGGGAGAAAATCTTTGCCAGCTATACATGTGACAGAGAATTAATGTCCAGGATTTACAAAAAACTCAAAAAACTAAATAGGAAATCAAACAACCCAATCAAAAATGGGATACAACTGAATAGAGAATTCTCAAAAGAAGAAATACAAATGGGCTATAAACATCTAAAAAACCTCCTTAGCAATCAGGGAAATGCAAATTAAAACTCCTCTGAGATTCCATCTCACTCCTGTCAGTATGGCTCCCATCAAGAAGACAAATGACAATAAATGCTGGCGAGGATGTGGGAGAATAGAAACCCTTTTACACTGTTGGTGGGAATGTAATCTGCTGAAGACAGTATGCTTGGGCTGCAGGTCACTGAGAAATCAAGCTGGAGCTGAGCTGGAAACCTCCTCCCTGTTAACCAGCTGACAGAAAGCTGGAAAAAGCTATGGCTGCCTGCAGCCCTATGGGAGAGAGGAGTCATCAATGGTGGTGAACAGCAGTGGACCTTGCAAGCCTGAAGACTGGCCAGCCAGGCCAAATGTGCTGCCAACTGGGGCAATAGTGGCACGTCTATTGTGGGGGAAACCAACTGCTCTCTAATTGGACTGGAGGTTCGCTCCACAGGAAGGAAAGAAGACCTGGTACTGAAGACCTAGTCAAAAGCCTACAGTGGGGGAGGTCATGAGCCCTAGGAGAGTAACACCTGCTGTTGTTTGGCTAAATGCATATATTATTCCAACCAAGCTACCTACCTTACAAGCACTCTCTTTTCTTGTAATACCATACAAGAATGCACTCTAAACCGGGCGTGGTGGCACGCCTTTAATCCCAGCACTCTTGAGGCAGAGGTAGGAGGATCGACATGAGTTTGAGGCCACCCTGAGACTACATAGTGAATTCCAGGTCAGCCTGACTAGAGCGAGACCCTACCTCGAAAAACAAACAAACAAACAAAAAAAAAAAAGAATGCACTCTTTAGCCAGAGAAGCTTCTCTTTTCAGATGGCGGTGACCACTGGGATAACTCAAAAGACTCCATAGTACTGAGAAGAAATGACAGTGGAGTGTTCAGCACTGGGACATCTTTATCACACTTCCCGAGGCTCAGGGTCTATTGTGGAAGAGGTGGTGGGAAGACTGTAAGAATCAGGGCTGGAGAGATGGCTCAGCAGTTAAGGCACTTGCCTCCAGTGCCTAAGGCTCCTAGTTCAATTCCCCAGTACCCACATAAGCCAGACCCACAAGGTGGTGGCCCTGGTGTGCTCTCTCTCTATCTTTCTCTCTCTCTGGATCTCTGCTTGAAAATGAATAAATAAAATATTTTTTAAAATTGTAAGAAAGGAAGGGGAGGATTGCTTACAACGCAAACTTCCAGACACAAAATGGCCTTGATGTTCATGACTTCGCAGTGCCTGATAATACCTACACATAATGGAGGAAAAGATGATGACATGGAACAAAACAGAGACTAATTGAGAGGGGAGGAGATATGAGGGGGGACATTTTTTTTGTTTTGTTTTGGTTTTGGTTTTTCGAGGTAGGGTCTCGCTCTAGCCCAGGCTGACCTGGAATTCACTATGTAGTCCCAGGGTGGCCTAGAACTCATGGTGATCCTCCTGCCTCTGCCTCCCGAGGGCTGGGATTAAAGGCGGGCACCACCACGCCCGGCTCTGATCTATTATTATGGAAGCTACCAAAAGTTTAAAAACCAAAAGGAGCCCGGCCAGGCCCCGCCCACCGCAAGCACGCCACCTTGAGCCCCGCCCACCACGCAACGCCGCTTCTAGGCCCCGCCCGCCAGGTACGCCAGCTCTGGGCCCCGCCCACCGCAGCACGTCAGCTTGAGCCCCGCCCACCGCGGACACGTCAGCCCGAGACCCGGCCCACCATGGACACGCCAGCCTGCGGCTCCACCCACCGCGCGCGGGCCCAGCGGCCTCCCAGCGCCGTCCTGGGCGCAGGCGCGGGGCTCGGTCCCGGGCTGGAGTCTCCCGCGCCGCCCGCCGCCCGCCGCCCACTCGCCGATTCGCGGACCGCCTTGGAATGGTCTGGAATGGTCACCGCGGGGCCGGGCCCGACCGGCGGCACGCCCTCCCGGCAGTGCTTCCGGGTCAGGGGGCGGGGCCAGGAAGTGGTGGGCTCACCGTCGGTCGTCCGCTCGTTGTTTCCGTGGCTGACCGTAGGAGCGCCGGCGGGTCGCTGCCAGGTGCCGCTCGCCCTCCAGGCTCATCATGTCGCGGGGTTCCATCGAGATCCCCCTCCGGGACACTGACGAGGTAGGTGTCGCCGGGTCCCCCCACCCACGCACGCTTCCACGCGCAGGCTTCTTGCTCGTCCGCCCATCTATCCAGCTACCTACCTATTTATTTGGGTTTTTCCCCCGAGGTAGGGTCTCACCAGCCCAGGCTGACCTGCAATTCACTATGTAGTCCCAGGCTGGCCTCGAACTCACGGCGATCCTCCCGCCTCTGCCTCCCCGAGTGCTGGGATTAAAGGCGTGCGCCACCACCCCCGGCCTTTCGTTTTGTTTATTTCTGTTCGCGATGTAGTACTGAAAAATAATTCACGGATCAAGTCCTGTGGTCGTGACTATAATCGCAGGGTCGTGGGACCGTGACCACCCTTACCCAATCCCGGAGCGTGCTCGGCTCTTTCCGTGCACACAAGCACGCACACGCGTGTGTGCACAGTGGCTGCACCTCCTCCTGGCCTCTGGGGTCGTGTCTCTCAAGATCTCACGCCCACGGCATCAGCGCTTTACTTAGATTATTGGCTAAGTGAGATTTTGGAGAGTTTTATGGTTTTAGTGAGGGCGAGACAGCTAGCAGAGTTTGTTTCTCTGTCTTTACCTTCATGTCACAGCACAACCTGTCATGTGTTCCCTAAATATTAACATGTGTTAATTACTTCACCCTGTTAAAAGTGGGTACATACTTTTTTGTATATGCATTTTGGTGTACATTCAAGAAATACAAGAAAGGAAAAAAATAGGAATGTAAACAAGAAATCGGGAATTTTTTTAAAAACTGCGTTTTGTGTTTTAGGTCATTGAACTTGACTTCGATCAGTTACCGGAGGGAGATGAAGTTATCAGTATTCTGAAACAGGAGCACACACAGCTGCACATATGGATTGCTTTGGCGGTCAGTATTTAACAAATAATTTTTTTTAATTTGTTGACTGGAGAAATACATAGTTTCTGGTTTCACATAGAGTAATAGCCCACTTGCTTTTGTAATAAATAATCAATGATACCATCAGTATGAAAATTAGTCATATATCATTCATAGGCCAGTGAGACCAATTTCCTAAGTGATGTGCACTCTACAGGTAAATTAGTATATATTGGTAAGGGCAAACAGTACTTTGTATTGAGTTTTTGATAATCATTAGTCACTAAAGGTTGGCTTGTGTATAGATATGCCCTGTAAACATTGCTACTAAGCATAGCTTCCCCTAACAGTGCACCATATCCCATAAAATACTTGGGAAAGAAGGGTGGAAAGATTGTAAGGCCATGGTAGGGGAGGCGTTCCCCCTCTCAACAACAACACACACACAAAAACTGGCTACTTCTTTTTTTTTTTTTTTTTGGTTTTTTTGAGGTAGGCTGTCTCTCTAGTCCAGGCTGATCTGGAATTCACTATGTAGTCTCAGGGTGGCCTTGAACTCATAGCAATCCAAACTGGCTACTTCTTGTACATAACCCCCCTATCCCATGGACTGGTCCAGCAGTCCCACTGAAGAGAGCCCCCAGCAGATTGGGGATAGGGAGGAGGGAAATGGGGTACTATCACAAGACTTGCTCATACAATGTATCTATTAACAATAAGTTTTAAAAAAAAGAAAATGAAAAGAAAAATAGGAAGCTGATTACAGGCTAACCTTTGGGGTGAATTTATCCCAGGCTTTTGTGGTGGGTTTTTATTTTTTATTTTTTTCCTTTCATCCTGTTTTTCCCTGTCCTTACAAATATTACTAAAAATTCTTAGGTAAATCCAGTCAGCCAAAAATTTTAGGCCCTCCTTGGATCCATGTTTCCTTTTTTTTTTTTTCCCCGAGGTAGGGTCTCACTATAGTCCAGGCTGACCTGGAATTCACTATGTAGTCTCAGGGTGGCCTCGGACTCATTGGCGATCCTCCTACCTCTGCCTCCTGAGTGCTGGGATTAAAGGCGTGCGCCACCATGCCCAGCTTCATGTTTCCTTTTCATGGGAATAGGTAATATAAATATTCATTATTCCTCAAGTGGTGTGCAGTAAGTGGCTTTCATAGAGCGATTTAGAAGAAATAATATCTTGACTGGTCAGAGAAGTAGGTTGGACTGGGTGTATCCAGTGCTCAAGCCTACTATGTACCATCACTGGTTTGGTTTGGCTTGTGTGGTACTGGGGATTAAAATCAGTGCTAGGTAAGAACTCTGCCACCCTTCTGCCTTTTATTTTGAGAGAGGGTGGTCTCACTGAGTTGCCCAGGCTGGCCTTAAACTCACTCTGTAGCTCAGGCAAACCTTGAGCTTTTGATCTTCCTGTCTCAGCTACCCTCAGGGGGATTTAAAAAAAAACTACTGGTTTTTCTTTAATGATCTAATTATTAATGCATATGGTACATATGAATGGATGGCATTTTCATATATGCATATATTCTTTGGTGCTATCTGCCCTCCCAGTTCTTCTCTCTGAGTACCTCACCCCTCACTCTTCGTGGTTAGTAGTCCATCTACTGCTCTCAAGTCATCTTTTTAAATATTTACTCATTTGCAAGCAGAGAGATATGGAGAGAGAATGAATGAATGAATAAATGAATGGGTGAACCAGGGTCTCTAGCTACTACAAACAAATTCCAGATGCAGCACCACTCTGTGCATCTAGCTTTACATGGGCACTGGGAAATCTAACCTGGGTCATTAGACTTTGCAGGCAAGGGCCTTAACCACTGAGCAATCCCTTCAGCCCTCAAGTTAGCTTTTTTAAATTCCGGCTTCCAAATAGGAGGAAACATGCGATTGTTGGATTTTTGCATCTGATCTGTTTTGCTTAACATGAAGACCTCTAGTTCTGTCTGTTTTCCTGGGTATGACATGATTTATTCTTTATGGTTTAATAAAATTCCTTTTATATAGAGTATATTTCTTTACCATTCATTTGTTGGTGGGTTGGTTCTTCAGCTTTATTAAGAATAGTACTACCATAAAGATGGATATGCAGGTAGTGCTTGCGTGTGCTGACTTCATTTCCTCATGCCCAGGTATAGCTGAGTCATATAGTCATTTTGAGGAACCTCCATGTTGTTTTACCTTGCTATACTAATTTACATCCTTGCCAACACACACACATTCTTGCCAGTGTTTGTTACAGTTGTTATTGATAACAGCCATTCTGACTGGAGGAAGGTGGATTCTCAGTGTGGTGTTTTGTTGTTGCTGTTTGGAGCAGGGTCTCATGCATTCCAGGTTGACCTCAAACTTGGGATGTAGCTGAGGCTAGCCTTCAACTCTTGATCCCCTGCCACTGTCTCCAAGGATTGGGATTTGGGGCCTGTGCCTCCACATCTTGCGCTCAGTGTAGTTTTCATTTGCATTTCACTTGTGGCTAAAGATGTTGAACATTTTTTCATGTACTTGTTTTGGACTCCTTTTGAGAAGTGTCCAAATTATTGGCTCATTTATTGAGTGGATTACTTGTTTGTTTGTTTTTTCATTCATTATAATGAATATTGAATTATAATGAATAATGAATATAATTCATTATAATGGAGATGGGTTCTGTGTCAGATGAATGGCTGAGGCTGACAAGAGAGTGTCTTCTGTTCTGTAAGCTTCACTGTTGACTGTTGACTGTTTACTTTACTGTGCAGCGCTCAATATATTTCAGTTCCATGTCTGTTATTTTCTGACAAGCCTACTCCTGAGAGTGTCTTCCCAGCTGGGCATGGTGGTGCACTCAGGAAGCTAAGGCAGGAGGATTACAGGTTTGTGGTTAATCTGGGCCACAAAGTGAGTTTGAGGCCAGGCAGTGCTACATGGGAGACCCTGTTTCAAAAATGCAAGATAACAAACAGCAACAGAGTTGTCTTCCCTTTGCACGTGATTGTACAGAGAAGGACTTTCATTTACCAGCAGTGCCTTCTTGGCTACAGCTGCCAGCTTTTCCTGGTCCTGGACACATATTTTCAAGGAAGGAGCCAGGTGTGATGACACACACCTTTAATCCCAGCACTTGGGAGGCCAAGTTCAAGGCCAGCCTAAGACTACATAGTGAATTCCAGGTCAGCCTGGGCTAGAGCAAGACCTTACCTCAAGAAACCAAAAAGGAAAAAAAAGGAATTATTCTGTGTGTGTGTGTGTGTGTGTGTGTGGTTTTTAAGCACATATGTCTTTAACAGCACCTATCCAAACGTTTAGAATTTGGAGGAGTAGCATGGAGTGCTGTGGGCTACAGTGGTTTAGTGAAAGAATGTATGTAGTCTTTGAGATTAAAAGGCCTTTGTTCAACACAGTTTGGCAGCTGTTTGACCTTAGACAAATTGAAGTCGGAGCCTGTTTCTTCATCTAAAATACAAGGATGTTAATGCCTTGTAGAGTGGTGCAGATGAGAGAAAATACATAAAGTTCCTGGATGGTATGTGACCCATGGAAGGCAGTTGATAAATGGTGGCTATTCCTTTTATATTTGTTAATGTAACCGATAGATGCCTAGGGAAGTTACCCAACAGGCCCAAAGTCACTGATAAATTTTAGTAGAATCAGAACCCAAGTTTTTTGTTTGTTTGTTTTTGTTTTTGTTTTTTGGCTTGTTTGGTTGGTTGGTTGGTTTTGTAGCCTAGACTGTCCTCAAACTCTTTATAGCTGAAGATTCCTTGAACTTCTGATGCTCCTGCCTCCATCTCCTCATGCTAGGATTACAGGCATGTAGCCTATGTCCAGTTCATGTGGGATTAGGGATTTGTGTGATCTAGACAAGCCCAGTTGAGCTACACCTCCAGCGATCTATTTTTAAATGGGCATATATCACTGCACATACTGCTGAGTTTCCTGAGGATCTTTCCATACAGGTATATACTGTACTTTGACCACCTTCTCCAACCACGCCTCTTGGTGCTCCTCTTTATCCCCTCTCTCATTTAGAGTTCTTTATATCTTTGAAACATTTCAATGGTTCTAGTTTTCCTGACAGATTTAAAATAATAATAAAATGCACATGTTTAAAGTGTTTCTCTTATATGTTTGCCTGTGGAACCACCACATTCAAGATGGGTAGATATGTCTGTCATCCTAAAAGTTTCCTCCAGGTCCCTCTTCCCGAACCCCCTGTCCAGGTGACCACTGACCTGCTTTTGTTGCTGTTTGTTGATGTGCATTTCCTAGAGTTTGATACAAATGCAGTCACACAGTATGTATTCTTTTAGGGAGGGCTGGCTTCTTTCTCAGCATAATTATTTTGAGGTTTATCTGTGTTGCAGTGTGCATCAAGCATTCACTCCTTTTCATTATAGAGTAGAATCCATTGCACAGCTATGCCATAGGTTGTTTATCCATTCACTTGTTAATCAATTCTTGGTTTCTAGTTTTTTGCTATTGCAAATAAAGCTTCTATAAACACCTGTGTGTACAGTTTTTAAATAGACATTTGCTCATTGATTCTGATTTGATCCTTTGCCTTATAGCTGGAATACTACAAGCAAGGAAAAACAGAAGAGTTTGTAAAGTTGTTGGAAGCTGCACGCATAGATGGCAACCTGGACTATAGAGACCACGAAAAAGACCAGATGACTTGCTTGGATACATTGGCAGCCTATTATGTACAACAGGCCCGGAGAGAGAAGAACAAGGACAATAAGAAGGACCTCATCACACAGGCGACCTTGCTGTACACCATGGCCGATAAAATCATTATGTACGATCAGGTAAAATAAGTCAAATGTGTTTACATTTATAAAAGAGCAAAATTATGCCTCATGAAAGCAAAGTGTGTGATAGATTTTCTGTAGAAATATTCGTTAAAACTGGAATTGTTTTAGTTCTTGTACTGTTGAAGTAATATGAGTAAGTTGGTGTATATGACTTAGCCACATGTTGAGTCAGTAGTTCAGCATTTCCAGGAACATTTCAAGCGTATTTTAAGGAATTTGAACTTGTGGTTTTGTCATTGTTATTGGTACAGATTTGTATTTCAGGATAACTGCTCATATTCAAAATTGCTTATCGGCAGCTCACACAGCTTTCCCTTAATAGAGAAGTGTGGGTTGTGCTCTGCTTCCTCCCCATGTTCATGGTAGATTGTGGCTAGTCCTTAGTAAAATCTGTACATTACAGAATCATTTGTTGGGAAGAGCCTGCTTCTGCCTACTTGAAGGTGACAAAATGGACCAAGCTGACGCACAGTTTCATTTTGTACTCAACCAATCTCCAAATAATATACCAGCCCTCCTTGGTGAGTGCTCTTTGACAATCGTTTAGGAATCTAGTTTCTCAACAGTTGTCTGCACTGTATTTCTTTATAATAAATAGCTCCTAAACCCAGCTGAATAACTGAGTAGAACATTATCTTGTTAAAAATGAAATGGCACAGCAGATTATTATTGAAATTGTAGAATGCCAGGTAAGAATGAGTTGCTCTTTGCTTCCAGAAAGTCAATAAATAATGTCTACGTAGACAACTACAAGCTTTTTAAATTGTTACTTTAAAACATTTAATGTGGGTAAGGAGAGGGCTCAGCAGTTTAAAGGCACTTACAAAATCTGGTGGCCTGGGTTCAGTTCCCAAGTAGCTACCTAAAGCCAGATGCACAAAGTGACATATAAGTCTAGGTTCTTTTACGATGACAGGAGGCCCTGGTACACCCATACACACATTTCCCCCCCCCCTCTCCCTTGTTCTAGTTATCTCTTAAATAAGTAAATATAAAAAAAACATTTAAGATAAAGAATAGGATGTTCTATTTTTATGACTAAATACATTCTATGGAAGACAAATTTCTTTTTTCTTTTTATTTGTGAGAAGAGAGAATATGTGAATGGGTGAGTCAGGACCTCTTGCTACTGCAAAGGAACTCCAGATGCATGCACCACTTTGTGATTCTGACTTATGTGGGTACTAGGGAATTGAACCCAGGCTGGCAGGCTTTGTTAGCAAGTGCCTTAAATCCTGTGCCATCTCTCAGCCCTGACAAATTTTTAATAGAAAATCATGTTCACTTTTTTTTTTTTTTTTGGTTTTTTTTTTTTTTTTGGTTTTTCGAGGTAGGGTCTCGCTCTAGTTCAGGCTGACCTGGAATTTACTATGTAGTCTCAGGGTGGCCTTGAACTCACCGAAATCCTCCGCCTCCCGAGTGCTGGGATTAAAGGTGTGCACCACCACGCCCGGCATGTTCACTATTTTTAATTCAAGAAAGTTATTATAAAATATAGACTTGTATTCTTTAATATTTTTTACCACCATTGTAGGTAAAGCTTGCATTTCATTCAACAAGAAGGATTACAGAGGAGCCCTTGCTTACTATAAGAAAGCATTGCGTACTAATCCAGGATGTCCAGGTAGGAGAAAAGCTTTCTGAGATGTGTATAATTCAACCTAAAATATTGAGAACTTGACAGTTGCCTATGAAGTCAGTTTTAAAAGACACTGTTGGAATAATAATTATTTTTTCCTAGTGTTATATTGGATTTAAAAGTGTGATAATAGAGGCTAAGGAGATAGCTCAGTAAAATGTTTACCACACAGGCATCAGGATTTGAGTTTGATCTCCAAAACTCATGAAAAAATGCCAAGTGTGATGTTGCATGCTTGTAATCCCAGTCCCTAGAGGGGCAGAGACAGACGAATCTCCAGGCCAGTGGGAGACCTTTTTAAAAAAAAAAAAGGTAGGCGGTAGTGAGAAGAAAACACTCACATGAGCTGCAGATCTGAGACTCGATGTGGGGTGTTGGGGCAAGGACAGAAGTAGGGAGGCCAGATAGAAGTCTCCTGCAGTCATTCAGGAGTCTGTGGCTCACACTGGGTGGTGGTGATATGTGTGCTCTGATTCTAGAAGTATTTTGTGAGGAGAGCTGAGAGAGCATATGTGAGGCAAAAAGAACAAAAGTCCAAGTAACTCTTTAGAAAGAGGTGTTGGATTTTACTGTTTTTGGACATGAAAGATTGAAATAAATGCCTATCGGAGACCATGAAGTCAGACCTTTATCTTAGAGTGCGTGAAAGAGGTCTGGGCTAAAGACATGGATTTGGAAGTCAGCAGCATACAGATGTAAGGCATCATAAAGACATGAAGGGAGTGAGTGCAAGAAAGAGGTCCAGGATGGAGCCCTAGAACATTCTGATGTGTCCTTGAAGCCGAATGCAAAATACTTCTAAGAGGGGCAGGTGACAAGTAGCGCCACATTCTGATTTTAGACCAGGTGGAATAGGAAGAGAATTGATGCACTGATGCAGCAGATGACAGATCAGTAGTGACCTTGATCAAGGCAGTTTTGCTCGAGTGTGAGAGTGAGTGCCTCCTTGGAGCAGATTCAAGAAAAGATGAAGGAAAGCAACTCGAGGCAGCAAGTGTTTATAATCAGTCAAGGAGTTTTGCTACTAAAGGAAGAACCAGAATGAGTTGACAGCCTAAAAGGGAAATGAAATCAAGAGAGATTTTTGTAAGATGGGGAATGTCTGAATGTAGCTGGAAATGGGCCAGAGAAGAAAGATTTTATGGTGCAGGAAAAAAAGAGAGGGGCGCTGGCACAGTGTCTCAACTGGATGAGAAGGAATCCAGTGAGCAGTGGAAAGGTCGGCCATAGATTGGGGCATATTTGTGTTCTGACATGACTTTGAAATAGTATGTAAAGCACATTTTAGAAGTGAATGACAGCATGGAATCAGACAAGTGTTTAGTGATTTGATGGAGCTTTTGTTCTCTATTAGAACTGGAGCCAGGCGTGGTGGTGAAGGTGCACTAAAACAGAAATGCTAGGTCAGAAAAATGTGTGTTTTAGGTGTCCTCTTGTACCGTGGGCATGGCTCCCAGGGGTTTGGAATGGCATGGTCTAACCTCCAGTAAAACCAGGTTTGTGGTAGATGAAGAGTTTATAGAGGAGGACACTCAAGGTAATTTGAGGGATTTTGCAACACATATGTAGAGAATGTTAAGTGTTTCAGTAATTGAATTCTGAAAGGGCCCTGGTTTGACAAAATAAATTACTTGATTTTTTTTTTTTAAGCCGAAGTTCGTTTAGGAATGGGACATTGCTTTGTGAAACTTAACAAACTAGAGAAAGCTCGACTAGCATTCAGCAGAGCCCTGGAACTCAACTCTAAATGCGTGGGAGCACTGGTTGGCCTGGCTGTTCTAGAGCTCAATAATAAAGAGGTATGTGAGGGCTAAGGAGATGGCTCAGTGGTTAAAGGTGCTTGCTGACAAAGCCTGATGGCCTGGGTTTGATTCCCCAGTACCCGAGTAAAGCCAGTTGCACAGAGTGATGCATGCATCTGGAATTAGTTTGCAGTGGCAGGAGACTCTTGACACATCCATACACACACTCTCTCACAAATAAGTATAAATTTATATGTGTGTGTCTATATATATACCTGTGTGTGTGTGTGTGTGTGTGTGTGTGTGTGTGTGTGTGTGTGTGTCTGTGTATAAAAGGTATGTAAAAAGGTCCTGTAGTTCCTAAAACTCCTAGGGCTAGTTATAACTTAGAAACCAGTATTTCAGATTATAGAAAGGCATTATGGTACCCACGCTGCATAATACACAGCATCTGGTTTTTGGGGCACCACTCTAATGGTCCCTGAGATTTAGAGGGACCATCAGGTGTAATAGAGATGTCTCATCAGTTCTGAACACTCTGCTGTCACTTCTCAGCACTTTGGTGAGTTTTGAGTCAGCTCAGTGGTCTCTGCCATCTGAAAGGAGAAGCTTCTCTAACCAAAATTGAGTGTAGCATTGATGTATGGGCATAAATGTAAGTACTTAGAGGGCAGTTTGGTGGGTATATTTATCCAGCCAGACAATAGTAGTAATTTCCTCCTAGGGCTTATGAATTCCATCTTGTGGAGTGGGCCTCAAGTCCAGTCAGAGAGCAGTTGGTTTCCCCCATAACAGATATGCTACCATTGCATTCAGTTGGTACATTTTGCCTGGCTGGCTGGCCATATAGTGTGCAGGGTCCACCGCTGGTTAACACTGATACCTTTTCTCCCCCAACCAACTGCATAGTTCTTTCCAGCATCCTGACAACTAGTCAATAGGGAGGAGGTTTCCAGCTCAGCTCCAGCTTGATTTCTCAGTGACCTGCAGCCCAAGCCTGTGGAGTCTTCAGCCATAGGGTCTTACCATCTAGTTATGGTGGGCAACCGAGAGCCTTGGCAATAGTCTACAGTTGCAACCTTACTTCTTGAGACGAAAGAAAACTAGAAAAGTACTAATTAAGTAATGCTTTCACCCTACCCTGATGTAATGCTTTCTTTTAGGCTGATTCCATCAAAAACGGTGTCCAACTTCTTTCCAGAGCCTATACTATCGATCCTAGCAACCCAATGGTACTGAACCACCTGGCAAATCACTTTTTCTTCAAAAAGGTAGACTTATTTTCAAATTCTGATTTTTGTTTTCCTGAATGAAGTCAGTACCTTACTTTTGTTTAACTTGGGAAGTGATTTGAATATGTCAGAGGTTTTTTTTTTTTTTTTTCAAATTAGAGTTTGTATTAGTTGGTTGGGGATGTGTACATTTGTTCACCTGTCTGTCACGGGCCCTTTGCACTGTGCACAGCACTGCCACGGGAAGTGAATGTGAGTAAGAGTGCTTTCTGCACTCAAGGATTCAGTTTCATAGAAAGCACAGGCATGTAGGCAAATGTAAAAATAAAGGAAGAGAAATGAGGAAGTGAAGGGTTTTCACCACAGCAGAAAAACTCTTAAGCTAAGTTTCAAGGAGGCCTCACTAGATAGTAGAAGTGGGGAAAGGCATGGGTCCATGAACAGTCCCAGCAGCTAGAGTTTTTGGAATATAGCATATGGTGGGCTTATGACAGATGGTGTGTTGGGCCCAGATAATGGAGCACTTGTATGATAGAATTTGGATACACTTATGTGTGCACTGAGGAATCATAGATATCTTTATTTTTACATGTGGATCTTGATACATTAATTCCACTAACTGGAAACTAGCACATTTTAGATTTCTTGAAATACTAGATTCTAGATTCCACTGACAAGTTTTGTCCAATAACTATGAAAGTTTAACTTGCCATATTGAAACCAGGGATTAAGTTTTACTAAGAACTTTAAACTAGTTAAGTAGCAATTTAGGTAAAAGTTGACAAAAATAGGGCTAGAGAGATGGCTCAATGGTTAAGGTACTCGCCTGCAAAACCTAACAACCCAAGTTCAAATCCCCAGTGCCCACGTAAAGCCAGATGCACAAAGTGGCGCCTACATTTGGATTTCATTTGCAGTGGCTGGAGACCCTGGTGTGTCCACTCTTTCTGTCTGTCTCTCTCTGCTTACAAATTAATAGATTTTTTTTAAAGTTGACAAAAATATATCATCCTACATTATTGTTACTATATTGCTATTCATATATATTCAATGTTTTCTGAATCCTAAGCATTGTTAAAAGTACATTCCAGGGGCTCAGGAGATGACTCAACAGTTAAAGGTACTTGCTTGTAAAAGCCTGCCAGTCTGGGTTTGTTTCCCTAGTGCCAACATAAAGCCAGATAACACAAAATGGTGTATGTGTCTGGAGTTCATTTTCAGAGGCAAAAGGAGTTGGCGTACCCATACTGACTCGCTCTCTGCTTGCAGATAAATAAATGAAAGTACTTTTTTAGAAGTGCATTTCAAATAATTTTGTAATTTTCATGTCTATGCTATAGGGTGAATAATCTTGACCCTATTTTATTTTTCAGTTTTAGTTGGGGGGGGCATTGTTTGTCTTATTTTTTTTTAGTTTTTTCAAGGCAGGAACTTATTCTAGCTCAGGCTGGCCTGGAACTCAGTGTGTTAGTCCCGGGCTGGTCTGGAATAAACAGTAAACCCTCTGAGTGCTGGGACTAAAGGCAGGCGCCCCCATCTCTAGCAAGTTCCTATTTTCTTGATGAGTAAATTGAGGCGCTATTGCTAACCACAGGGCTTTACTTTCTGTGGTTGTAGAAGCATAGAGAATTACTGATGAGGCTTTAGGTGACAACTGCTTATACTAAAGGGCAACTACTCAGAAGATGCTAATATGCCTTAGAAGTAGATGAAGAGGGCTGGAGAGATGGCTCAGCGGGTAAGGCACTTGCCTCCAGTGCCTAAAGCCTTGGGTTCAATTCCCCAGGACCCATATAAGCCAGACCAACAAGGTGGTGGCCCTGGTGTTCGTTCTCTCTCTCTCTCTCTCTCTCTCTCTCTC
>PVHP010017353.1:0-36065 GCA_004024765.1 Zapus hudsonius | reverse complement strand
GTGCGCCACCACGCCCGGCATGGATTAGAGGTTTTTTCAGTTTGTATCATGTTCAATTTTTTTTTGAGTGAGACAGATATCTTTGGCAAAGATATAAATTTGGAATTCTATCAGTATACATTTTAAGGTTTCCTATTTGTTTTTCTGTGATAGGGTCTCACTTTTCCTGGCTTGCTCCAATCACTATGTAGCCAAGGCCCTGAACTCCTGATCATTTTGATGCCTCCTTCCATGTACTGGGATTACAGCCACCACACTAGCTTTATGAAGTGCCAGGATCTAACCTAGGGCTGTCTAAGTGCTAGGTAAAGTCTCTACAAACTGAGCTGCACCCCAGCCTTTAATTGGTGTTTAAAGATGTTAATTCAGAGTGATTTTAAGCAGGAAAAGTGAGGACTAGACCCCACATCTACCCCTGTGTACATGTTAGCAGTAAAGTTTTAGCAGGGCAGGAGGGAGAGAGGACTGTCAGAGATGAAGCAAGATGCTTCGCCTTCCTTTGCTTGAAGAATGCTTGCTTCAAGGGAGGGTCATAGTAACTGTGGTGACTTAAGTGAAAACTGACCACTCCAGTGCCACATGACGATGATAATAGCAAGTACAACAGGTTTAGGATGAGTCTTATTGGGAAAAAGTAGATGTTGCATGATAACTAAGAGTTGTCTTGTGTGTGTGTGTGTGTGTGTGTGTGTGTGTGTGTGTGTATTTAGAGGAACACACTATAGTGTGAAGTTACTATGTGGGCTTTTTTTTTCTTTTCACTAATTCTGGTTTAATCATGCTGCATGATTTATTTGTTTGATTTTTATCTTGTATTTCCCTGAAATAACATGGATTGACACGTTTTATGTCTAGTGCATACTTGTTTGCAGTTTATCTGAGTGTTCCTGTGTATACAAACACTTGCGTTTGTGGTGGCCAAAGGACAATATCCTATCTCTACCACTTCTGTGCTTGAATTACAGGTGACCACTGCCATGCTCACCCTTTATGAGGGTGATCAAATTCACTGGGGATCAAATTCAGTTCCTCATGCTATTATTTTTATCTCTCTAAATATTCAGGGTTAACACTTAAAGCACAGTGATACGCTTTCATCTATTACTGTGACTGGAACACAGTGAAAAATTTATTAAACATTTTACAACGATCTTAAAAGAGTAATGAATAAAAAGCTTAAATGTGATAATAGCTTGTGATAAAAGTATGTAATGAGTCTACATGCGTCCCTTCTGGCGATTCATTTTCTGTTTTTCTTTGTTATTTCCTTTATTCTCTTTCTTTTCCTCATTTGTTCTTTCCTACTTCAATAGTGTCTTACGACATAGCCCACAAGGGTCTGTAACTTGCAATCCTCCTGCCTTTACCTCCAATTGCAGAGATTTACCCATGCATAGATATTAATATCATGATACTATTATGTAATTAAATACTTTTAGGTGTCATCATAAGGAATGGTATGGCATTGTTGTATTTTAATGATAATATAGGATTCCTCTGCTTAATAACCTGCTTTGCTATGAACATTATTCCAAACAAAATCTTTAATCAGTATTCCAAAAGGACACATGCATTTTGGAATGTCATGCATATATTCCATTGAGTAGGAATTGGTCCTTGTTTTTCACAATCTCCTCTCACACATTAACATTCATTCCAGACTTTGTCATAGATTTGGAAATTACTTACATCAATTAGAATGCACTGACATCTATTTTGATTGTGGACTTAAAGTGCTCATTGGATTTTTCACATATGTATGTTTTTCAGCAAATATTTATTTCCTATATTCCACAAACATAACTAGACATGGAAGAGCATCTGACCCTAGGAATGAGTTATTACCGCTCCTACTAGGAACTAGTTTTTACTTTACAAATCAGCAATACTTAGAAATGTCAATTCACTCACTAGAATGTTCCTTACTTAAATTTCAATTAAAACATGAAAGCTGATAATCTTTCTGAATCATAAGGATTTAAAAGGGATGTTAATATCTCAATATATAATACGCATATGTATAAAGACAGGTATTTGAGCATTCAATATTATGCAATGTTTGCTGTCTCTATGTTTATCTAGCAAGGTTCTCTAATGAAACTGAATTTTTTATAATTTCATATATTGTATCTAATAGTATGTCACTATAAAAATATTAGTTTGAGAGAATAAAATTTAGAACTCCCAATTTCTACCTAATTTTATGCAGAAACTGCTTTATGCTAGTTTTAAAAATAAATTAAATTGACTTTAATTTCATTCCTTAGCAGATAAAATGTTCTTTAAGGTGAGCAGATAATATATCAAGTATATTACTGTGGTAGCCTTAAAGACAGTTAAATTTTCATATTCTTAACTAGCATGAAGTCATATCTAATCAGCATTATAAAGTGGTCTTTAATGTTTAGATTTTCTTTTGCTATAAGGATTTCAAGATATAAATGACTTCTTTACAGTAATACACAAATATTATTATTTATTCAAATTATAATTTTTTTTTACTCCTACTACCGAAGATGTTTCAGAATATACATAGGAATATAAAGTACAAATTGTATGTCTATGAACCCAAAATTGGTTAATCAGACCTATTGTGTAGAAAAACCTGCAAGGTGGCGCTGTCGCCTTTCAGGTCCAGATAGCCATTGCCATCTTGGGTGGGTCCTCCTCCTGGGTTGGTCAGCCATCTTGGTTGTGCCAGGGAGGGGAGAAGGCTCAGGTGGCTTCTTGCCATTTTAGGTTACCATGGAAACTTCATTTGTTTTCTGCCAATTTAGAACCAAAATGGGCCATGTGTCCTGGGGAACATGGGATTCGAGAGAGGCCCTGGGCCGTCTGGAGGCTGCAGCTGTCCCCAGGTCGAGCCTAGAGGGCACCGCCTCCTCTGTCCAGTGCCCAAGCGCCATTTCATCCAGTAAGAGCAGAGAGAGAAAGACCAGGGAAGAACTTAGAGCTGAATTCTCTGTGATGCTCATGGTGGCTAAGTCTGACTGAGGCTCCCCTGTGGCCCAGACCAATAGTCAACAAGCACCACAAGATAAGAGTTGAAAAGAACTTTGAAGACAAAGAATTTCCATCCCCGTAAGATTCAAAAATAGAATAAACATGGAAATTAAAAAATGATTCTTAGATCTGGGTGGGATGCTCCAATTGTGTAACCGGGAGTTTTGCACAGCAGTTAAATATCTGGGATTTCACCACTGGATTTCCCCCTGAGTTCCTGTCCTCTAATGCCAAAAGAAATTAGACACTTAGTACAGAATTATTTTTCTTATCACACGTTTATTCTAGATTAAAATCAGTTAAGGGAAGGGGGAATTGGATAGGGAAGCAGCTCACTCACCACATGGTCTGTGAGGTTCACAAATCAACATCAAAGTGCACAGAATCACCCAAAAAGTGGAGACAAAAGGAAATAGCACACATGTTAAAGAGAAAATTCAATCCCCCCCCCCATCCTGGTACTGAGATCAGAGAGGGGAAGGAGTACACCTCCAGCCCAGCAATCCAAACAGGAAAAAAAAGCAGCCGCCCCAAATTCAAGTCAGGACTTTGAAAGATTTTCTTCACTAGTAGGAGTGGCAAGGCTCAGGCCTGGGAATGCCCTTGATAGCGTGACATGAGGTCACTGCTTGAGGCCATGCCCTCTCTACCTGTGGGAGGGGTCTTTCTCCTAATCCCTCTCAAATCCATGCAGTTGAAATTTGTGTCCTCTAACAAGGAGTCTTATTTTTCATCTTTTAATTTTAACTACCAACCTTCCTAACCAGCCAATTTTTTTTCAATTTTCCCCAGAAAATAAAAAAAATAAATAAAAATAAAAAAAACTGGCAACTGAACCAAGTTCAGCTGATATTCTTAAATCTCTGTTTGATTTTTTTTTGCACTAACATTTGTTTCATTTTTATTGTCAATAATTAGATAAATTGTATAAGCAAGTCTTATGATGATATCCCCATTTCCCTCCTCCCTGTCCCCACCCTACTGGGGGCCCTTATGCTTACTGCCTCAGTCCATGGGATAGGGTTTATGGATTGTATGAGAGGTAGCCAGGTCTTTTCGCCCCCACCATGGCTCTACAATCTTTCCACCCCTCTTCCTCTCAGATCCTTGAGTCAAGGTGGGAAAGTTTTAGGTCTGCTTTATTGTTGAGGTCTTAAGAGTCTCCGGATTTCTCCTTTGGATTGTGCTGAGTATTCTCAGTGTCTGTCTCCATTATCCTTTCACATGTTATCTGACTTCCTGTTGAGGAACTCTTGCTCATGTTGCTACTTCATCAAAGGTTTCACTTGGGCTATATAACATAAATTAGGGCTAAATTAGTGATATTCTAATAGGTATAGCTTCTCCGTAGAACTCTGGTTAGTGGGGGTTTCCCCTTAGAGCCCAGATTCTTGGTCCTCATGTGGGATTACTATGGATCCAAGTTCCAGTTAAAGGTTAGCTGTCTCTGAGGAGAAATTATAGCTAATTAACAAGCCAATGATTACCGACCTAGGTTCAGTGCCACCATTCCACAAATGAACACTTCTTGGTGTCACTGGTCTCTTCCAGTCTTCAGCATCATTCAGTGTCATATATTCACTATCTCTGCTTTCTCAGAATATCCTTGGTCATTTTTTTCCCCTGGCAGCTCATGTAATGTTTTCCAGCACTACACATGCTATCATCTGGGGGCTGGATAGCATTCTAGATTAAGCAGAGTCTCTAGGTGTTGTATGACAATTTTTGGTATCCTTAGAATATGTCTTACCTTTTGCCTGGGATAGGTATTCATAGACTTTGACATAAGCCTGCCTTATTTTGGGTGAAATTGTGGGTCACTTTAATCAGCAGCTCAGTGTGGGAAGTAACCAATGACTGGGAATGGGAGTTACAGGCCAGAGCAGTTTGTCTTGGGGGGAGGAAGGGAAGGGAGAGGGCACTTTATCAAGGAAGTGAAATTGGATATCAAGAATTATAGTGCATGTTGTATACTTACTGCTATGTCTCACAATGGAGTGGCCACATATCATTGCTTAATTGAATTCACATAATATGTGATTATCTGACTGGATAGCTAAGTAGAAAAAGTAAAAAGAAAAAAAATATTACATTTACTACAATTATCTTGAATTTTAAATATAACTAATGATATTTTTCACGGCGTGTTAAGTGAAACGATGCTTTCCTATAAATACCAGATTATTCAAAATCAAATATCAGTAGTGTTGATACAAAGGAACTGTTTTACTGTAATATAAAGCTACAAGTTTTCCAAATAAATTAGCTAAAAATGCTTTTATTTTGTGTCTAATTCATCCATTGAAAACTGAGATAACCTTGGCAGATTTCTCTTAAGGATGTGTAAAAGATTCTATGGTTTTTCATACACTTTTGAAATTCATTGATTGTTCATGTATATAGTCATAAAATATAATTCTGACTGACATGTGCTTTGCCTTAAAAAATACCAAGTTTGTTCATATTGCTTACTTAATAAAACTTGCCATTATTATTTTATTAATTGTGGGTGGAAATACATCATATAAAAAACTTCACAATATGAATAACTGCATCAAGGCAAATATACTTAAATATAGTTGTTAAACAGTGCATACTAAGGTTGATGGCAATTTAAATCTTTTGGTAAGCTTTTGTAAACATATCCTAAGGTGATGATATATGAGCATGTGAAGGTTTAGAAGATTTGTTCTCCTTTCATTTAACTTGTTTCCTTAATCCTTAGTTTCTTTGGTATTTTTCTGTAAAGATGTTTTTGTGTCCTTATATTTTCAGGGAAATTACATTGAAATTTGAAATCTGTGGGAAAAAGAAAAATTGTTCCCTTTACATAGTTGGAACTCAGCTCTTACAGGAAACTTTTTCCATGGACAGACACAAATACATCTTTATTCACCCCAGCTAGGGCACATATGATGGACCAACCCAGGGTCTCCATTTCTGCCCTCAAGAGGGTATGTTTCTCTTGATACACAACACTAGGCAGAATCTGACCCTCATCAGTTGCATCTACAAAAACCCTCTTCTTTTCAAGAGGGACTATTTCAATTCACAGGAATTTGCTCTACACCATGAGTGATATAACAAAATCTGTTTTGTACTTTTATAAACACAACCTATTAACAGGAATATTCGTGTTTGTGTATTCAACTGATTATTTTTGTCATTTCATATATCTGGTCAAGATTTCATTTCACTTTGGTAAGTGCTAATTCAGGATGTCTCAATTAGATTACAGATTCAATTATATAGATATATTCAGAGAAAGAATGGGTTTATTTCCACTCAGTCTCAGGGTGTTTCATCATAACAGGGAAATATGGGGAGAAGAATCTGATCCTGTCACATTGGCTGCAGGTAACAACAAGGTTGAGTAAACAAGCGCACACTCAGTAGAGCTTAAAAAAGGCACAAACCCAGTGACACTCCTCTTCCATGAAGATACAAATCTCAAATTGCCATCAGCTGGGGACCAAGTTTAAATATTGAGACTTTAAAGGCACCAACAGTATGAATATTCATATAAAAATCTTTTGCTTTTTACATGAACATTTGAGAATTTCCCCCAGAGCTGTGGGAAGATTTTTTTTTTTAAATAAAGAACTGACTCATCAATTTTTCAACTCCAGAAATATATTATCTGACTACTGCTGAGGAACTTCATATAAGAAAGGGAAGAGACGTATTTTGCCCTGTCATTCATAGTCAGCTAAGTACAAAACGGATCAAAGGTTCAAGGTGTAACATATCAGATTGAATGCACGAATTAATGGTATGTCTGATGGTGGAAGGTTCTCTGAGCACTGTCATCTTTGACACATGCCTGGCAATCTGACTGGCAATGAGGTGGAAGGGCAATTTGGGGCATGATAGAAGTAGGTCAACGTTCTGTTTTATTCCTCCACTCAAAGAACTTAGACAATTGTCAGAGTTTCATTTTCCGTTACTCTGCTCATATAAAAACGTTTTTTCTTCAGCCACATATCATTAGTTTGATAGGGACCAGGCTGCCAACATCCTCTTCCTGATTATAATGTGAAGACACAGTTCCTTCCACAGAATAACAGGAAAGAAAACATTGAAGAAGTTTAAGAGACTTGGACCTTAGTCAGGGATATTTACTTACATATGTACAGCTACCCATTTTGTTGCCATCTTATTTCCCAGTTTACAGAAACAGAAATTGAAAAAGTTTACTAGATTTTTTTCACAGTTGTTTGCTCTTAAAAGCAAAGCAAAGCAAAGCAAAACAAAACAAAACAAAACAAAAAACAAAACAAAGCAAAACCAAAAAGGATTCAACATGTTCATTGCCTTCTTCCTCCTCTAATGGTATTTCATTACAGAGCGAATTTCTAAGTTAATTTATTTAATTTAGTTTTGAGTAGAGCTGCTGAAGCGAAGGCATTAAAGAAAACAGCAGAACTGTGGTAAATTGAAATTCTTTTCCATCTTAAAAGTCATACAAATGAAGACATCTTGACAATCATAGGGCAATTCACTCTAAGTTTAACTGATGTCTGGCCTGTATGTGATGTTTCAGCTCACAGAAATATATTAAATTACAAAGTCACAACATTGTTAAGGGAAATATAGAAAATGCAACGAAATACGAGTAACATAGATTTACTTCCACCTACATGAAATTTTACTGAGGGAATTACATCTTCAGAAAAGTGAAAATTAAACCACTTACTTAGTTGAGATTTATTGATATTTTCTTAAAAAGGATCTGAAAGCAAAGTAAGGATAGATGTTCTGCAGGTAATTTGTTGCCTGATATTCTTATTTTATTAGAACAAAATCGTAAGTGATTAAGTATTCTATAGTGCCAAAGCTCATGTACCACCTTAATCTGCTGTTAATCTCTCCAAATCACTGTTTCAATTTATGCAGCTCCCATGACTCTGGGCCACTTTACAGGCACTATTAGACAACTAAGGATGACTTAAAAATAAAATGTGCTTTTCCTCATGGTGCAAATATGTAAAACCTTCAGATGTTTGAGAATGAGTGTTTTATAGTTCCCATAGTGCTGCCATTTTGCATCTGTGAACCTGAAAACATATTTGGATTCATGGTCCAAATGTAAAATGAGTATTCATCTTGATTTGATATTTTCTTTGTATTTTGAGTAAAACTCAGCTCAAATTATGAATACTGTTATTTCTCATGAGTGCTTTTTAGCTTGAGTGTTTATATTCAAATATTACTTTTTCCTTTGTTTTCTCATAATTTATGTTGAGCTGAAAATATAAATGCATGATGAAATAAAATGAAAATAATTATCATTTTTATTGAATGTGTTTTGTTAGTTGCTAATATGTGAAAACTATTTCTATAAAAAAGAAATAGGAAATTGATTTTAATTGATTTTTAAATCCATCTCTCAGAGATACAGATAAGGTAAATGTATTTATTTGAAAAGTATTTTCACTATTCAATTTTATTGTGAAACTAATTTTGGAAACACATTGAATATGTCTGATTCTGGTGGAACATGAAAGGAGTGCCAGTGTCCTCATTTCCCCCTTCTTAATAATAAGAATACTAGCATGGGGAGTTCTACCACCTCGCGTTTCCTGGTTCCTAGCAGGTTGGGAGTCTGGTGTTGGGGTTCCCAACCTTGGGTGCAGCCAGAACATTGTACAGGAGGCACTTCAAAGACGGCCTCAGATCTGGAACAATTATGCTTTCAAGTTAACAAAAAACATTGACAATATTAAGAAAACTCTGTCATTAAGAAATCTTGGCCAGGGATGGGACCTTCCTTGAAGAAGATATTAAGTAAAATAGGAGCTGGGATTATTATAGAAAATGAACTTCTAACTAAATTTGAATTGGAAATTCAGTATCAAGCACAAACCAACACTTCACACAAGGAACTTTGTGAATCTCTTGAGGAAGATTTTAAAGATGGGAAACATCCAATGACAACCTTCTTATTAACACATTAAAGAACCAATCTAGTAGCAGGTTTCACAAGAAATATTAAACAGTGAAGCAAAATTTCTACATATCCACAATCAGTATAATGAATTCTGAAAATATCTGTGACTTCTTAAATTTTTGGTAATAAGGTTGGTTACCAGGAGTGTTCACTCCACTGTTATTTTTGTTTACAACCATAACTGAGTTCACAATTGAGCAAAACCCTAAATTTTGTTAGAAGTTGGGAGAAAATAAAAATGTATTTGTTATGCCTGAAAAAAAAGACAACCTTCCTCCCCATTTGCCTCAAGCCACAGCTGCCCGAAGCTTGTTTAATGGATCAGAACTTGACCTTCAGTTCTGACCAAGTTCAAAGCCAGTCAATGTTGAGGAAACTGTACCAGCAAAGAAACCCTCCAAACAACAAAGAATTATTAAAGAAATATCATTGATAACTATTGATGGTGTTCCTGTGTACATGAAGTCTCATTTAAACTATCTTCAAGTTAATAATGCTCTAAAAGAAATCAGCAAGGCAGTATATAGTAAATACAAGATTATGCCTCAACCAAAGGTGTCTATGAATTCTGAGAGCAGAAATCTCTACCACAGATTTATCAGTGAAGAAATAAAGGACACTAAAGGTTATTATTTCATAGTGGAAGCTGACATAAAGGAGCTCACGACTTTGAAAGCTGACAAGAGGTTTTATGTCATCTTGAATATTTTGCAACATTGCTGGATGCTGTCAGAGGCCTCAAGAGAATGACTTACCCACTATGTCATGACTTGAGATGTTTATAAGAGTCAGCACTGACTGGAAGTTGTGTGTAGAAGCTAGTCTCGTAATGTAAGTACATGTAATTTCTTTAGCTTTTTTCATTTCCTGGCCATGTTTCTTATAGAAATAATTTTTTTGGTTTTATGTATATATATTTTCCAAATTCACTGCCTTTAGGAAAAATGGAAATCATTATGTTAAGCAAAATAAGCCAAATTCAGACAAATACTGCATGTTTTCTCATATGCAGAGCTGAGATTTGAAGCTATATATTCATGTGTATGCATATATGTATGTATGTATGTATGTATGTATATGTGTGTATGTATAGATCATGAAACTAGAAAGGATCTCGAGGGGAAGAAATCTTGAAGAAGGAGGAGAGGAGTAATGGACATGTGATAAGTAGAAAGAGAAGAGGAGGTCAGAAGGCCCAGGGGAGTCAGGGAGGGAGGGGACTAATTAGAACAAAATGTAATGGCTAAAAAGTGCAATAATGAAACCCATTGCCTTTTATGTGTACTTAAAATTAATTTTAAATCCCTTGCCTTTTACCAAGTGATGCTGGGAAAGACATGCTAAGAGAAGGTCAAGGATATCCGAGACCATAGGAATTAAAAGTTGTTAGTATCTAGATTTTACTGAAGACGTTTCAGTCAACAGACAGACTTCCTAGAAGTGGATGTGAAGGCAGCCTGTCCGCTTGGTTAAGTGCTTTTCCCATGTGTCCTAAGGGGCCGTTTGCCTAGAATGTGCTCAGTGTAAACTGGCTTGGAAATGTGTAATGAAAGCCTAATAAAATTAGATGCTGTGAATCTGTAAAATCGATATGTATTGCATCTTTAAAAAGATACTGGCATGGAAAATTAGGAACTCTGCATAGGTACTAAGGAGGAACCCTTGTGGCTACAGAGGGAATAATAACTGATAACAAAGTTGGAGAGACACATAGATGAATGTGAAGCACAGCTTCAAAGAAAACATTTAAAGATGACCCTCTCTCCCTGAGAAGTTATAATAACAGAAATAACCCCTTACTAAATTACAGACAAACTAGTAGGCACTCAGAAAGAACAAGTTTACAAAGGTAAAATGTGGCTGTGGAAAATCATTTGATAAAGTTTCCCCTCACAGCATGTGCTTTGCTTCTAGAAGTCCCACCACTGTATTACAATGAACATTCAAGAAAAAAAAATTCCTCATTTATCAATGCAGGAAATATTTTAACAGTCATTCATAACCATACTGACATACATCTGACACATTCTATTTTATCAAACAAGGATTTTACTCAACATAAAACATTTTTCAATCTTTATTATGAATAACTATATACATTGTATGAGCACATCTTGTGAATGTGTCCCCATTTCCCTCTGTCCTCTACCCACTGGGTTCCTTCTTTGGTGCACATTCTGGATCTCTTCATAGGACAGGGGGTATATCACACTAGCACAGAATTCTGCATCTAGCAGAATTACCCCTTCACAGTGAAGCAGAAGTAAATACCATCTCAAATAAACAACCAATTTGACAGTCGACCATACTTTCAAGAGATGTGTTAACATTTCCTTAGAGATCAGAATCATGTATAAAACCTTGAAACTCAAGTAAACATTAAGAAGAATAAATAGCATTGCAGATTATAAATGAAGATAACTCAGATGAAGGTGAATTCCCTAGCATCTCTGGGAGAGTTCACAAGAGTCACATAACATTCTGGGGCGCTATTTCAGTTCCTCACTGGAAACATCCACTTGCCCCATCTGAGTGTTCCTGTGTGCCTGAGATGCAAGTTGGCTTAGGTCTTTAATTGGGCAAAAAGACAAATGTTTCTACAGTGAAGACACAAAACTTTCTACCACAAGATCTAGCAATGTTCTGCCTGTACATTTTATGATGATCTATTCTGATCTTCAACATTCTCTAGTCAAGGAACAATGACTATAAATTTACACAGGTTCACATATTCTGAAATGATCTATTGTAACAATCCCCACTATTTTCTCTGTAATTTATGACTAACAAGTTACCTAATTATCACTGAAAGTCAAATACTGATTTCTAGTTGTCATGATGCAGCAACCTCCATTGCCATCTCTAAACCAATATGAAGAAACAGTTACAATGTTGTTAATGTATTTGATATATTTTCCTCTTCATTGTACTCACAGGAGCTGCGAGTCCTTGCTACATTCTGTTGACACTTGAAGTAAGGACTTGCTAAACAGGCTGTACATTATAAGTCCATTTCCTCATTCCCATGCCTCTCAGTTTACAGTTTCCTTGCCTTCAAGTTTGCCAGAAAAGAACCAGATTCCTTACCTTGTACCTGGATTGATCAAGAATTTCAATATCATTGTCTCTTATTCCTGAGTTCCACGAACTACCCTAGCAGATCAATTTTCCTTGTAGGCAGAATGTTATATCCTAGTAAGTTCTTCCACATCAATATATTGACGCTAATCAAAGCCTGCGTATCCTTTCTGATCCAACATTTTCAGAGCTCTGCTTCATACTTTCTTCACAGTCACTTGCCAATGTAACTGATTTCACCTTATGTAGTTCCACCACATTCAAAGCCAGGCTATGAACTCTTGGATAAGTCCTCAGCATCCATGTGTGACACGGTGGACTGTAATTAGTATTCTGTATATGGACGCAATATTATTCTGTATGTGGATTTCATATTATGATTCTGTATATGGGTGCCATATTAACAGTGTGATTATATATGTGTATGTCAGGAAGACTGATTAGCTCTGAATCCTAAAGATGTCCACTATCTCTAAGTGATGCAATTATTTTCTGTAGTATAATTAACTACCATGTCAGAATAGATAAGCTCTTTACCTTCACCAGTATGATTTGTCAATTCTCATTGTCAACTTGACTAGATTTTGAATGACCATAAAAACCAAACCTATGCATGTTTTTCAAGGAATTTAGCAGAAAGTATTAATGAAGTAAGGAAGATCTACCATGAATGTAGGTCGCATCTTACATAGGTAGGATTCCTGAACTAACTGAAAAGGAAAACATATTCTGAGACCATCTTCCAGCTAAAATGACTGTGGATAAAATGTGATCTGCTGCCTCACTTCCAGCATCCCTGACATTCCAACTTGGATGAGTCAGAATAAACAATCACTTTCTTATGTTGCTTTTTAAAGTGTTTTGCCCTGTGAATTTTAAATCTACCAAATGCAAGAGGTAATGGTGCTGAAGGTCAGTCCGTCAGTAAAGTGCATGTGAAGCAAACAGGAGGATCCGAGTTCTGATCCCTTGCACCACTTAAAAGCTTGGCACAGGGGGCATATGCTAGGGTGGCAGAGAGAGAGAACTAGTTTAGTGATATGGTGAGCTCCTGTTTCAATGATAGACACTGTCTCAAAGAATAAGGTAGAGTGTTATTACAGAAGACCTCTAGCCTCCAAACTTATGTGCACACTGCTGATTGCCCATGTGCACAGATGAAAATTAATATTCACACTTGCACAAATATACACTCACAGAAATAACTACAGAATTTCAAATCAAAATGAGGAGAGTGGTTGTTTCTACTGGTGAGGAAAAAGACCTATTTTTTTATTTTTTTATTTTTTATATTTTGTTATTCATTTTATTTTATTTTTTTCATGGTGACATAAACCTTTATTTATTTATTTTCTTTATTGTTCATAATGAGTTACATTGTTTAGTGGGCCAACCATGAGTTGTTATCCCCAATTCCCCGTTGCCCCCCTTCCCCATCCCAGTCAGCTGGATATCCTCCTCCTTGGGCCTTCTGGATCAGTCTTTGTGGTATGGGACCATGGATAGCTCCTTCTTCAGCCGGGCTCTCATGTCTCAAGTGTGTAGTTACTGAGGGTTGCCAAGTCTCTGGTATTCTCCCCCACCACGGCTCTCACAATCTTTCCGCCCCCTCTTCCGCTCAGTTCCCTGAGTCGTGGTGGGTGAGTATTGAGGGTGCCTTAGTGTTGTGAGCTTAGGGGTTTTTGTGTCGAGATTCGTTGGTTTCTGTCACACTGGCTTATCTTTTATTGGTTGAATGTCTATGGCTGTGGGTCCCTTGTACATCCAATCATTCTCTGTGGGGTTCCCTATGGATCCTCCCCCGTATGACTGTGGTGGCTCATCTCGTGCCAGGATCTCAGTTTCCTGCCTGCAATCGGATGGTAGGGTTATATGTCCACAGCTCCCTCGCTGTATCCTGAAAAATACAAACACAATCTCCATCGGAGAATGAGGTCAATATCAGTTAACAAATATACAACAATCTGGATTACCTAGCTTCTATTTTTAAAAGCCTCCCCGGCAGTCACTTGCATAGTGCATCTTTTCTTGGTAGCCCAAGAGTATGTGATCTGTTGCATATTTCCCTGAATCCCTGGTTCCAATCAAGGGTTCCCCCTCACTGAGTGGAATATTTGGCCGAATTTAATAGCTGTTGTTTGCCTCCCCCAGGATCAGGCTCCTCCATTGCACACGTGCTCCTTTCTTGGTTTCCTTTTCTCTCCCAGTAGGAGGTGTGGTCAGCCTACTCCTGGCCTCAGCCTGTATTTCATGCCAGTGGTCTGTTTACACCAGCTGTCGGTGTTCAGCTTCCCCTGGCAGCTTGTGTAGTGTCCTCCAGCACTGCACTAACTGCCTTCTGGGAGCTGGTTACCATTTCAGACCTCGTAGAGTCTCTCGATGCTGAACGATGGTATTCTGTGGTTTCTTCAGCAACAGGGTTTTGCCTCATGCCTGGGGAGAACATTCAAGAGCCTTGACAGAATTCTGTCTTGTTTTTGTACCCTCATGGGTCACTTTGGTCAACAGCTCAGTGAGGGAAGGAACCAGTGGCCAGGACCTGGGGCTGTCAGACTGCTCAATTGTTCACAGACTCAGACATTCTCCCCTACTATTCACGGCCCCTCTTACCAGCTGACACCCACTACTTAATCTTTAGGTTACGGTATGCTCGCGAGAATTTTATGTTTTTGAATCTAATTTGGTTTGTCCTCATGTTTGAGCCATTTCCCTCCCCCCTTCCCTTACCCCACTCTTATACCCTCTCAGTTCTTTCTATTAGTCTGGTTAAAGAAATCGTTTATCCTGGCTAAGGACCGCATGTGAGGGAGAGTATGCAGCATTCCATTCTCTGTTCTTTTGAGTGTTCGCTTAGTAAGATCTGCTCGAAGGCTAGGATTCAAACATATTTGTGAGAAGATTCCAAAACTTTGTTATGAGTCTATAGTCCTCCGTAATTTTACCTGACTTAGATGGTCTGCACTGGTTTGTCTTTGGGACTCAGTCATCGTCATATTTTCCTTTCAAATCTAAGCAATGATGCACTTGGAGCATTTCTAATTTTAGGATTTGTATGATGGACATTTAAATTTTTTCTTATGCCCCAATAAGTTTGATGATCAGTACCATAACTGTAGCTCCTAAATTCTTCACATACTGCTCACAGGAGTCTTGTGTGTGAATGATGCATCACCTCCTCCTTAAGGACATTTGACATTGACAGTTTATTCCCCCAAATTCACCAAGTTTCTGTTGTTTTATTCTCTCCAAGAATGAAATTCTTTGGTGTCTTATGAATGTGACTAATTTGACCAGGGATCTCACTTATACATGTGACTCACGTGATCCAGGGATCCCATTTTCAGTCTCTTCCTGGGATTTTTGTATTATTATTGCTTTGAACTAGAAACCAACAGACTTACCATATAATCACATAAAGTGCTTGATAACATGTCCTTTTGTTAATTTTGCAAAGGATAAGGGAAATCTTGGAGCATCTCAGATCCATTAAAGGACAAGGAGAAGGTATATTTATAGAACACTATGAGGATAAGTTTATCTGCTGGGCACAATTCTTGAAATGTGCTGGGACATTTGATAGAGTGAATCATTTTCCCAGAAAAGAACAAGGAAGAAATGAGATATAAGAACACATACGTGGTATTGTCTTCATCATATTTCCTAAGATCCAACAACATAATAAAGATTTTATTTTGGTAATTAAAAGAATGTGAGTACATAAGAATATTTTGCCAAAATATTAAAACTTAGTTAAATTAGTGCATAAATAAGACTTTATTAATTAAAAACTTAAAGTAACTAGATAAGATTTATTGTATTTTAGTAGGATAATTTAGTTTTTTTATTTTTGATTAAGAAATTTTATATTATATATAACACAAATTTATCACATTTGACAGTGTATACCAAGTGTGATAAACTATATTTCAATTGACAGCAATGTTTTCCATACTATAATAGTTAACACTAAAGGAATGCATGTAAAAATGATTACCTCATTATGAAATAAGCATGGTTAATGAATTACTATCTTATTCTATGTTATATTTATATCATTCTTTTTTTATTGTCCATAATGAGTTTCATTATTTAGTGGGCAAACAATGAGTTGTTATCCCCAATTCCCACTGCCCCCCTCCCCATCCCCAATTAGCTGGATATTCTCCTCCGTGGGCCGTCTGGATCTGTCCTTGTGACAGGGGACCATGGATAGCCCAGTTCTCCTGGCCCAAGTGTGTTGTTACTGAGGGGTGCCATGCCTCTGGATAGTCTCCCCCACCACATCATTCTTATAGCAGCTTTTTTAAGATTTAAATCATCTAACTTTTAAACAACCAACTGAACATCTCACATTATTACATAGAGTTTTTACTTTCTGTTTAGGCATAAAATTTTTTAAACTAATGAAGATGAAGATTGTATGCAATAAAGATGCCAGAATACAGTTTGCTTGATGAGTAAATAAATAGATATGATTTTCAATTGTTTATGTTACTTTCCTGCAAATATAAAATTTTATTTGAATTTAACCATGACTGTTGAATGATATGGTAAAATTTCAGGGAGAAATTTTGACATAGTTTATAATGTGTACACAACTAAATTATTTGACAATTTACCTCCAAATGTTTAGTATAATATAAAAAGAGGATGTTGATGTCCACAGTCACAGCTACATAACTTGAGGAACTAGCCTCATGCTGTCAAGAAGTTTGGTCCAAAACACATATTATTCATCCCTCACTGTGAGTGAATTTAATTATGCATCTTGATTCAACATTTGAAATGGATTAAAGTAGTCTTTCCTAAGTAGGGGATTTAGTTTGAAAATCCTGATGCAATGAAGTCGACTTCATTATATGTGAACATAGACTTAACTGCATAATCTCTAATTCTTCTTTTTTTAAAGAAACAGAAAGAATCTCAAAATAACCCTTTGGAAATCCTCACCACTACACTGCATTGCTTTTGTTCACTTATGCATTTGCGGGGTCCTGCTCTTTGCCTATGTTTTATTGTGAACCAGTTTCAGGTTTTATTTTCATAATCTCTCTATAAAATGTTTAATTATATAACCTTGATACATTTGGTTTTCAAGTTTAACTAAAATTATAAATTGCTTCTTCATATTTTTCTTGTACAACATAATAAAATACATTGGAAAGATTTTTTTGTTCTGATGAAACAGCATTATGAAGAGAAAGGAGGTTTTTGCCTATCACAATTGATTTCTAACTATTCTATAAATCCATAGTTTAGGTATTACAAAATCTAGGATGTATTTATATGGTACTTTCATTTTGCCAATTTATCTAAGGTTTATGAAAAAAATCACAGAAGCTCCCTATGAACTTGAATTGATTTTTTGATTGACACATTTTAAAGCATTAAAAAAATTTGTTGTATGCATAGATACTACAAAAACCAAGGAAAAAATCATTGGAACATATTTGATTAAATAAGAACAGTAGAGAATTATTCCATTCAGATATAAACACACATGAACAATTAATGTATGACAATTATATGCATAACTTTGATTTATAGAATTATGCTTAAGCCTATTATTGCTGTTTTGGGCATAATTGTTTAATTTATCATACATTTAACATGTCTTGGTATTATTTAAAATATCTTTATTATGAATAAGTATATACATTATATGAGCAAATCTTGTGAAGGTGTCCCTGTTTCGCTCCTCTCTGTCCCCTACCCACTGGGTCCTTCCTTGATTGCATACTAGATCTGTCCATAGGTTAGGGGTTATGAACTGCAACAGAGGTAGATAGTTTTCCTTTCTTTTTTTTTTTACTTTCCCATTTGTGTGTTGATGAGGGGCAATGACTCTGGATATTCTTCCCCAGCATAGCTCTTACATTCTTATAGCCCCCTTTTCCTCTCAGGTCCCTGAGACATGGCGAGTGAGTTTTGAGTCAGTTTTATTGTTGAGATGTTTGCCCTGGATTGTGATGGATATTGTTGGTATCTGTCTCCATTGACCTTCCATGGGTGATCAGACTTGCTGTGGTGATTGGTCTCCTGTTTGTCTTGTCACTTTCTCTGTAGGTTTCATTTGGGCCCTGTGTGAAGGCCAGGGGTGGTTTGTCTCCTGCCAGGATGTCAGCTATCATCCCACATCTTGTTGGTGGAATTGGGTTGCCCCTGGCTCTCTCACCGCTTTCTGAAAAATACAAACAGAATCTTAAATGAGACAACATTGCAATTTTGGCTAGATTCTAATGGGTGTAGCCTCTCTGTAGCTCTCTGATAGTGGGAATTTCCCCTAGGAGTCTGAGTTCTTGTCCCCCATAGGATTTTGCCATGGATCCCAGTTCCAGTTAAGTTCCTTGTCACTGAGCTGATTTCTTAGCTAATCAGTAAGCCATTGATTACCCTCCTCAGTTTAGTGCCACTATTGTACATACGAGCATTTCTTGACTTGCTGGTCTCTTTCATAAAGTCATGTGTTCAGCATTCTTATGACAACTGTCTAAATTGTATGTCAGTGCTCTCTGCTTTCATTTTTGATATTATTTTATTCTGTTTACTGTCATAAATAATTGATATGCATTAATTCATATTTTTATGAAATTGTCTTAATGTTTTAACATTATTATTTTAAATAATAGAAAAAAGACAATAGACTGAGTTAACAAAAACATAAACTTGTACTTTTCATTGAATAGTACAAATTACTTTAAGCATTTATAGATATATTTATTAATATGTCATATATATTATGTCATTACAAGACATTTATTATTATACATTATATATTACATATCGGATATTATTTGTTATTATAAGACTTTTCTATCATGATAAAAATGTAAAACACCTATACACTCTCATTGATTACAAATAAATTGTTTCAGTAAAGCTAAGTATTTAGCAGTTGTCACTGTGATTCTACTTTTTTTCATATTTTAAACCTCCAGTATTTCTCATCTTCACTTTATTTTTGTGTAACCACCTTTGTTATAACAAAGTTGACAGGAACACAGTTAGAGATACGGAGAATGAACCCCAGAGGACAACATGATTCAATTTCATGCATGAGCGTTTATCTTAAAACCAGCTTATTAAATAAGGATAGGTCTTAAAATGATTCTTCTGTTAAAAATAATAACAATGACTCACAGGAAAAGATAAAAAGAAAATGGCTGTCTCTTAATCAGCTTTTCAGCGACATGAATTGATTCCTCCCCAAAAGAGAGTCATAGTGAATGGAATTCTAAATATCCAAGTGGAATAAACCTAGGTTACCATTTTTTTCCTATTATGAGTATTATAGTGAAGTTCTAACACAAATGTTCTTATATTATTTTACATTTTGGGTTGGTTGCTGGATTGGCTAACTTGTATTTTAATAAGTTTTTAAGTAGTTTTTCATTTTTTAAATTGTTGACAACTGAACTGGAATCTATGACATTTTATTTGGAGAAAATATCCCAGGTCATCAACAAACTGCTTTGGAGCTGAGGAAGACCTTGAGTTTCTGATCCTTTTGCCTCCAACTGGTGTTACAGGTATGTGTTGTTACACACAGGTTGTACAGTTCTGAGAAGCGAAGCCATGGCTGAGCAAACATTCTACCAACTGGGCCATATTTCCAGGCCATCATTATTATATTTTCATACAAACTGTGGCTGGTCCCTCTTGCCAGGTGCTGTTCCCAAACTTTCAATCACTCACATTTGTACACCTTCTGCATCCAGTTCACCTACATGCCACATGTATTTCACTAACTTTTTATGTTATTCCTATCCATCTGTTTGCCTATTTTTATGATTTAGACATTAGTTACTATTATTGCTGTAACAAAATACCTGACAGAAACAACATCAGCAAGAAAAGAAGGAGTTGTTTTGAGTACAGTCCATCATGGCAGGGAAGACATGTTGACAGTTTAATCTAGCTGGCCAGATTGAATCAATAATTAGGAAACAGAGAGAGATAAATTCTGCCTGTAAGCTTGATTTTTCCCTTTAATAATATAACTTAGAAAACCAGTTGATAGAATGGTGCCACCAATATTTCAGGTGGGTTTTCCCACTTTCATTTATGTAATCTGTAAACTCACCCACAGACAAACCCAGAGGTTTTAACCATAATGATGCTAAATCCCATCAAAATGAAAATCCCCATTAACCATCAAACCTTTACTTTTTGTCAACTTCATATTCAGACACATGACTTTCAAGCCATAAATATCCACCCTGTGTTCCCATAGGTCCATTGGCCTCTCACAATGCAATATGCATTTGGTCCATAGAAATAAAAGTCCCTAAAGATTCAATAGTGTGAGTGCAGAGTATCTTCAGAGACTTGGACAATCTATTAACTGTGTGCCCCTATAATAACCAAAATCGGGACACATGTTTCTAACACAGAATGACAGAATAAGCATACCATTCCAAATGAGAGCAATAGGGTCATGGGAAGGCAAGACTGGACTAAAGCAAGACCAAAGCCTACGAGCACAAATTCCAAAATATATAGCTCCATGTCTGGCACCTGGCACTCAGGATGGAATCCTTTGTACTCCAAAGGGTTTGTGTAGCCATGTCCCTCCAGCTGGCCTTGGACCAGCTCTTTGCATGTAGCATTCCTGGGTGGATATCTTACAGTGTTGACTTCTCTAGCACCCTGGGGTTTTACAGCTACTTAATCTTCACCTTCACAGGATCACAGAATGGCCTCCCTACAGGTACCTGGACCTGCTACACATTGACTGGCCTCAGGGACTGTTTGCAACCATAGGATAATAACGCATTGCTCCCTTAATCTTGTATCTTGCATCCCAGAAAACCATCACCACGTGAGGACATTGTCTTGTCCTGTTGTTTGGGCAAGATGCAGCCTGGCCCCCCTTTTATCCCCCCTCACCTTTCTGTGTGCCTCCAGGCAGGTACAAAGATGCTTGGGAACAATTCTCTTGATGGGTGGTATTTGGATACCTTCAATGACATCCTCGGCATAGGCTCTCTCCTTTTAAATATATTTAGATTTGTTTTCCAAGTTGGAAACTTTGACGTGTGGGATGTTGCCCCAGAGTACATTGCCTATTGTCCGAATGTGGAAAACCGGGTGTCTCTTCAGCAATGCTCCATCTTTCCAGCCTGCTTTGTCTGCATATGTAAATTTGAACTTTCTAGGTTCCTTGCCAATCTAGACACTCACCATGGTTTTTGCTCTCTTTCACTGGAAACCTGGATCATAGCAATGACTGTACCATGGCATTTCCTGCCAGCTTTCCTTACTTTTGATGTGAGCCTCATCCATGTTCTAAGGCCATGGAAATCATGCAGCCAAATTCTTTGTCGGAATAAAACATGAACTTCCCATAGCCCTGCTCTCAATAGAGCTTTAGTTTTCCTCTGACTTCACGAGCTGGGCCTCCACTGTGCTCACATCTCCCAGCCTTCCACATTCTTCTCAAAACTCAGTTCCAAAGACCTAAAACAACACAACTGTGCTTATCTAAACAACGACCATACTTCTAGTTATTAAATTTCTGTATGAGTTTCTTTCCTCATCGCTGAGAAAAAAAAAGTTAAGGAGAAAAGGTTTATTTTGGTTCACCTTTGACGAGTACAGCACATCATGGAGGGGAAATGATGATGATAGAAGCTTGACGTCCTGGGTCATTCCATCCACAGTTATGAAATAGAGAGATGAACTCTGGGGCAAGTTTGCTTTTTTCTTTCCATTCAGTTTGTTCATTCAGTGTGTTACTCATGTTCCTGACATGGTGCTCCCCACAGTCAAGGTGGGTCTTCCCACCTTCATTATCCTGTTATCTGCCTCATAATCATGCCCAGAGGGGTTTTTCCCCATAGTGATTCTAAAACTCATCAATTTGATAACAAAGATTAACCCCTGTACCTTTTTCTTTCTGGTTTCATTCCTTAGATTCATAGTCCGTCCTAAATAAATATACAGAGAAGCCAGAACCTGGATTAGAGGGAAAACATGTAATATTTGTATTTCTGGGTCTAGGTAATGCCCCTGAATATAATAATTTATTCACTCATAATTTTTTCGTGATTTTTTTATACCTTCATTTTAATGTAAAATAGAATTATATTGTGCATACATTATTTTTATGATCAATCATTCATTAATAAATATATAAGTTGATTTCATTCTTATCACATTGTGAGTAGAGCATCAACTGACGTGGATTTGCAAGTATCTTTGGTGTAGGATAGTGTTTAGGCACATGTTCATAGGCGTGTGGCTAGATCATATGACAATGTTTTATCAATTTTTTTTTTATTTTTTAGAAATGTCTGCACTGATTACACTGGGGTGAAACAGAATCTCAGAATAGTTTTCCATTACTTCACCCTAATCATTAAGGATATTGAACAATTTCCAAATAATTATTGGCTATGGGACATATGTGTTTCTAATTTTTAGAAGTGTGTGATCGGCTCATTGGCCCATTTACTGATTGACATGTTTGCTATTGGTGTATTTAATTTTTTAAAAATTATTTTTCATATATGAGTATGTTTTGTTTTATTTTGGTAATGCTCATCAATATGAAGTTTTAATCAAGCTCACTTCCATTATCCTGGCTTATCACTCACACTCAAAGTGAACCGCTTCTTCCATAGTAAACCTCCTGTTATTATTTTTGTGATTCACTTACTTGAATGAAGGCTCTTCCTTAGCTATGTAGAAACATTTTACTTTCATATAATCCAGTTGGTCAAGTTTTGGGTTTCTCTCCTGTACTATATATAGTACATATATAGAGCCTTAGTCAGAAAGTTCTTGCTTATGCTTATAGTACACAGTGTTTTCCTCTAGCATTTTTCAGTGTTTTGGGTTGTCAATAAAAATTTTAATTCATATTGAATTACTTTGTATATAGAAAGAGATTTATCTACTTTCATCCATGTGTTTATAGCATGAATTTTGTAAGATGTCTTTTTTACAGTGTATGCTTTGACTCCTTTGTCAAAATTCATAAAATATATCTAATTATTGACAATAAATATGATAATAAAAATTTGGTTGTCATAGCTTGGTGAATTCTGTCCGCTCTTCTATTGTGTTCATCTGTATGTTGGGTTTTGTGCAAGGACTATGATATAACTTTCATTATCCACTTTAACATTTTATTCTTTCCCCAGAATGTAATGTAATTTAATAAGTGTGTGGTGGTGGTGGTGGTGGTGGTGGTGTGTGTGTGTGTGTGTGTGTGTGTGTGTGTGTGTGTGCGCTATAACTTAAGCTTTCCACCTAGAATTGATAAAACATATTTTATGGCATGTGTATGGATACAATAGTTTTATGTATGTGTTGCGGTAGGTGACTCAACCCTTTTCTAAGTTCCATTGACACAGGTAGAGTATATATAAACCACACTCCTTTGAACAGAGCCATGACTCATAGTTACATCAGCCCTAGTATTAATGAAGTTGGTGGAAATTTTAATTTTTAATTTGGATCAGTAAAATTCTATCATTTCTCTAGCAAATAAGTCTTAACACGATAGAACTTTAAATTTTGACAATTAGCATTAACTATTAAATACAATTTTTAATATTTCTGAAACTGATATTTTTTATAACTATACTACAAAGGAGGAACAAATAATAAAAATTGTTAGAAGTAAAGAGCAATTTGAATAAATTAACATATCCCTTTATAGAAAAGCTTTATTAGCATAATTGTAAAGTGATTGCACCTGGAATAAATATACTTGAAAATAATTATAAGAACAATCTGCTGTGATCTTAAAATTTCAGAACTTTCCCAAATAAATGCCACCAAAGCCAGGAATATTACATGGGGTAATTTGTGCTGACATTTTATTTATTAGGGAATGGACACTAAAATGACATTTTCCATGGTAATATATTTAAAGTTATCTAGACAAGTACCTTGTAAATTGCCATTCATTCTTACAAACAATTTTATTACTTCCCAAGCTTACACTAGTTCTAGTGGCCCTAAATATAAAGAATTATCTTTTATTTAAGATATCTGGAATAAGCCAAAGCAAATCGTTCCTCCTTTAAAAACTTGAAACAGAGTGATCATATGCATTAAAGAGATTTTTGTTAACTTATAAACATTTGAATTACATTCTTCCCATGGAATTGTAAACCGTAAAACTTTTAAAATTCACTTTCAGAAAGCTATCTTTACATGGTTGTGAGAAATAAACAAAATCTTTTTTTAGGACATGCTGAAAAAAAACATGTATTCAAAATTAAATCTGCTTTTGGAATGCATACTATAATTTGATTAATTCAACCAAAGGAAAAGGATAACAAAGTTGATCCATCTCTTTCACGTTGCCTATGAAGCATCGAGTTTAAGGTTTTCAGTTTAGTTATTGGCTTTGATATGATCCACAATATTTTTCAATACTCATACACAGGTTTTGGAAACATAATAGTTCTAATATCTTTGACAATTTAAAAAAGAATCTCTTTTTTTCTATAAAAAGTGTCTTTGTGATTTTGTCTGAATTTTCAGTTAAATTACATTTATATAGAATAAATGGAAATTTTGTAATCCTGACCAAGTTAGTTCATCCATTGAACAGAGCATATTAAAAGGAAGATAAAATGTAGAGTAATATGTTTTGATTCACTTATATTTTTAAAATACAATTGAATTTAATCCCATAAGGGCATTACTTCAATGTTTTCATTGAAATTTCTTTTTTAACATAAACAGAACCAAAAGACAGTGTGCCTGCTTTTTTTGTTTTATTATACCTTGAAAATCTTTTTGCTATAGCTTTTTGCACGTTATGAATATGTTTGAAGAGTCTTTATTTTTAGTATTTTTACATTGTTTGAATCTGAAATAATTTTGAAAATATTCACAGTTTTTGTATGTCTTTTTCCCCTGTAAATTTGCATGCATATAAACTGGGTGTTTTGTCCCATGCCTGTAATCTTAGCATTGGAGAGGATAATGGATCAGAAAGTCAAAGTCATCCTGGATTTTAGACCAGCCTGGCTTACATGAAAGTGTTTCCAAAACATCTTGAAACATTAGCAAACTTCACTATCAAAGCTAAAACCTCACCAAGAATTGACTTTCAGATAATACAAATACTCTGCATAATATTATGATAAAGTTTTCCAGTTATCCATTAACTTAGAACTCCTCATTCCAAATATTTTCTTCTGTCACAAAAATCAATAAGTTTGAGTAACTATTGCAGTTATGTGTGTTGTAAATGACTCTGTCTTCTTTAAAAATGACAGCTATGACATCTATTTGGTAATATGAGACTTTTCTGTAAACAATTCATGATAAGAGGTTCAGGGAAAAGGGTACTTCAAAATTCTATTCAAAGAGTATATGATAGGCTAATTGAATTTTCCAGAATTAAATATTTTAAAGTTACATTTTATCTACATATAGCTTTGTAACCATTGAAATGAAATTTTTGTATTTGAAAAATTGAAGGATTAAGAATTTATTTTTCAACATTGTACTGAATGACTAAACTCTAGCAAATTTACATATTTATATAGGAATTTGCTCACTTTTTGTAACCAAGGAAACATTTTTTAATCATTGTGCATAACATACCTTATAAATTATGAAAATTAACAAAATAATTTCATTTGTTGTTTTATGTTTTATAGTTGTATATTTCATTTCTGAATAAAATCAAAGCTAATTTATAAAAAATTGAAAAAATGAGTTCAGATTTAATTATTTTTTCTTGCTAATTTATTTTTCTGTTTATGTCAATTTATAAAAAATTCATGGGCTGGAGAGATGGCTCAGCGGTTAAGGCACTTGCCTCCAGTGCCTAAGGCCCCGGGTTCAATTCCCCAGGTCCCACATAAACCAGACCCAAAAGGTGGTGGCCCTGGTGTTCTCTCTCTCTCTCTCTCTCTCTCTCTCTCTCTCTCTCTCTCTCTCTCTGCTTGAAAATGAATAAATAAAATATTTTTAAAAAATTCATAAACCAGAAAAGGTATAAACGACAGACTTATTTCCCATTGTTCTGTCATGTGGGAGAGGCAATACTGAGACATTGATACATTCATTATCATATGTGTGGTGACAGTCTGCTGACTTCACGCAGGGAATACTCTCCTGTGTCTTCACTGAAAAAAGAGAAAATAAGTTATTTTTGGCTATTCATAATTACACTCATCATATTCATCATGACTCGTGATGTAATCTCTGACACCTGAATGGACCACTTCCTTAATACTGCCACTTTGGAGTGGAGATTTTAACAAGAATTTTTTTGTATGAGCATAAATATTCAGACCACAGAACTGCTGAAAAATTAACAAAAATCACAAATGAAAATAAGAAAAAATACATTCATCCAATTTTGTTTACATGATTACATATGTCCTGGTTTCTGAATTTTTAACATTTTCTAGTTATCTCTGTGGGGTAGACAACTACAATATCTTTAAAATACACTTGTTTGAAAACCTGTTTCAAAATATACAGAGTTAATACTAGGAAAGAGTGAAGTGGATGCATTGAAAATTTACTTTTCTTTAGGTAGCAATAAATACATGAAAGTTAATTTTATATTAAATGCATGAATATAAATTCTAACACATGACAAATGTATATGAAAAGAAACAGTAACTAAAATAGATTAGTGAGAAATATGAATATTCTATTAATTCATACTTTCAAACAGAATCAGATGTACATATGCTTGTCATCTTAGAGTGTCTTGTTGGATTTGAGTCTAGAAATTTCTTCAAATAACTCATTATAATTATTGAGAAGGTCACCATAACAATATGATTTATAAATATTGATTTAGCAAAGACATAGAGATTTAGTTCTCAGAATGTAGACTAATGTTAGTCTGTCATGAAAAACAAATGACATAAAACAAGGTCCTCTTTTTTTTTTTTTGATTTGTAGCCTTTTTTTTTTGTCCATAATGAGTTACATTATTTAATGGGCAAACAATGAGTTCTTATTCCCAGTTCCCCAATGCTCCTCTACCCCATCCTCCATCAGCTGGATATCTTCTTCCATGGGCAGTCTGGATCAGTCCTTGGGGCTGGGGACCAGAAGTCATCCCGGTTGCACCTGCCCTAGTGTGTTGTTACTGAGAGGGACCATGTCTCTGGACATTCTCCCCCACCGAGGCTCTCACAATCTTTCCACCCCCTCTTCCACTCTGTTCCCTGAGTCGTTTTGGGTGAGCATTAAGGCTGTTCTATTGTTGAGGACTTAGGGGTCTCTGTACTTCTGCTTTAGGTTGTGTCGAAAATCACTGTTGTCTGTCTCACTGGCTTATCCTATGTTGACTGATTGGCTGTGGCTCTTGGGTCACTTGTTCATCCCATCATTCTCTGCAGGGTTCCATATGGATCCTCCCCCGGTATGTCTGGTATGTCATCTCTTGTCAGGATGTCTGCTATTGGCCTGCAGTTTGTTGTTAGGGTTGGATGAGCCACAGCTCTCTCACAGCATTCTGAAAGATACAAACAGAATCTCTATCAGAGAGTGAGATAGGTATAGGTTAACTGGGACACACATTTCTGAATTAGCTAGATTGATGGCTTTCTGTGGTTTCTTCAGCAATAGGTTTTTGCCTCAGGCCTGGGGTGGGCATTCAAGAGCCTTGACAGAATCATGTCTTGTTTTGGGGACCTAATGGGTCACTTTGGTCAATAGCTCAGTGAGGAAAGGAACCAGTGACTGGGACTAGGGGTTATCAGACTGATCAATTTTTCACAGGCTTAGACTTTCTCCCCAACTACTCAGGGCCTCTCTTGTCAGATGACAGACACCCACTACTTGCTCAATAGGATACAGTGTGTTCGTGAGGATTTTATGATTTTGAACCCAATTTGGTTTAGCCTCATACTTAAGCCATTCCCATCCCCCATCCCTTTCCCCTCCTTCATAACCTCTCACTTCTTTCTACTAGTCTACGTAGAGTTTATGTTTAGCCTGGTTAAGGGCTGCATATGAGGGAGAATATGCGGTGTTTGGCTCTCTTCTTTATTGTTTATGTGACACATGCCATCATTTATTTAAAAGATGAAGAAATGGAAACCCAGAGACTGAGTGATTTTTCCAAAGCCACAAAGCAAATGAAACCAGAATATTCTGCAAGCCCTTGGCTTTCCACACCTTGTTCCCAATTGCAAACAAACTACTGTGAGTCTGACTTCTATCATCATTAACATAATGACAACTTCCCTGGACTTTACTCCATGTGAGGTTAACAAGTTACCTGTGTTATTTTTTTATTGGCTTAAAATTATATAAATTAAACAACAATATGTTCAGTATCATAGATTATTAGATAAAGCCATTGAATCCATGATGGCATTTCCTTTTATGCATTAGTTATTCTCCCCCCCACCATGACTCTTACATCCTTTCTCTGCTCTTTTGAGAGATCGCTTAGAAGGATCTGCTCCAAGTCAGACCATTTTTCCCTAAATTTTGATATGTCATTTTTCCTTTCAGCTGAATAGTATTCCATGGTGTAAATATACCAGAGTTTTGTTATCCATTCCTCCATGGGAGGGCATTTTGGTTGTTTCCAATTCTTGGCTATTATGAATTGAGCTGCTATAAACATAGTTGCACAAATGTCTCTATCCTGATATGTGACATCTTGCAGGTAGATGCATAGTAGAGGCATAGCTGGGTCCATTGGTAGCTCTCTGTCCATTCTGTTGAGGAGTCTCCACAGTGATTTCCAAAGTGGTTGAACAAATTTGTAATCCCACCAGCAGTGGATGAGGTTTCTTTTTTCCCCGCATCCTTGCCAACAATTATATTTTTTTATGATTGCCATTCTGACTGGAGTAAGGTGGTATCTCATTGTGGATTTTGTTTGCATTTCCCTGATGCTTAAGGATGCTGAGCACTTTCTCAGGTGCATAAAGGTCATATGAGTTTCTTCCTCTGTGACTTCTCTGTTGAGATCAGTGCCCTATTTTATGAGGGGGCAGTTTGAGTTTTTGTTATTAATTTTTTGAGTTCTCTGTAGGTTCTGGAAATTAGGCCTCTCACTGAGTTGTAGCCTGCAAAAATCATCTCCCAGTTTGAAAGAGGTATATTGGCTCTGAGTATGGTGTCTTTGTACAGACTTTTGAGCCTAGTCAAGTCCCATTGTTTAAGTGACTGTTGCACTTCCTGGGCTACTGGAGATTTGCTCAGGAAGTTATTCACTATTCCTATCTCATGTAGGGTTCCTCCTATTTTTTTTCTTCCAGGGTGCTTAGTGTTGTATGGTTAATATTGAGGTCTCTAATCCATTTGGAGTTGATTTTAGTGCATGGTGAAAGGAGTGGATCTATTTTCATTTTATTTACTCATGTTTATCCAATTTGTCCAGCACCATTTGTTGAAGATGCTCTCTTTAGCCCAACATACATTGTTGGCATCCTTGTCAAAGACTAAGTAGCTGAAGTTACTTGCATTAAAGGATGGGTCTTCAATTCTATTCCACTGTTCAGAATGTCTGTTTTTCTGCAACTACCATGCTGTTTTAGTTACTATGGCTTTGTAATATGCTTTAAAGTCAGGTGTTCATTAAAGGACTGGGGATGATAACTCTGTAGTTGAAGGAATTTGCTTACAAAGCCTGCCAGCCTGGGTTCAATTCTCCAACCACCTACATAAATTTGTTGGAAAAAGTGGTGGAAGTGACTAGATTACATTTGAAACCACAACATAGCTTAGAATACCACCCTATAGCCTGCACAAGCATTAAGATGAAAACTAAAAGAAATACTATTTCAAAGAAGTGTTGTTTGTAACACTTCATTTTCAAGTTATTCTATATGGTAATATTATTTTTTTAATTGTAGTATACAAATACTCTGCTATTATTCAGTCTGTGGAATTAAAAAAAATAACCAGAAATATCACACACTTAGTTGAAAACTTAAAAAGTAGAGTTTTCTGCTTTCTAGAAGATAAAATCACAAAGTAAAACTCAGTAAGAAGGGGGAGCAGTCCTATCATAGTGGCATTTGTCTTTTCACAATGATCAACATAGTTGAAAAGGTGATTTTTCTGCAAAGGAGTAAAATATATGACAAAGGGGTCATCTAGGGAAATGGGTTTAGGACAAAGGTAAAGGCATTGGCATCCTGTTTGTATCACAATGAATGATGGTAATGAAGAAGGAAATCAGACATGGCTTATTTCTCTGGGAATTAGTGACAGATGATCCCTAGAACCCACAAAGCATTTGTCTAGTAACCCTCTGTCAGAACAATACTCTGGCCATTCTCTCTTCTCAGGGGAAAGTCTTTCATATGATTTTACTCCTTGGATCCTACAATGGACAGGTCTCAATAACTGTTTTCATGAAGTCAAGGCATCTCTCCATTTTCTCAATGTAAAGAGCTTGACTTTTTTATACCATTAATACTTTAAAAAATCTCAACTTCTTTATCCACAACTTTTATATTTCTGATTTCACTAGAATCGTGGCTGAAAACTGCTAAAGCCAGTGGACAGACTGAACTCTATGTTGCCTGCATTCTGCTACTGCAAACTAATCAATCCAACATGTTTAAATGCAGCCTCCTACAGTTTCAGAACAAAACACAGACAAGATGTAAACATATAAGTTGAGTATCCTACAGTCTAGAGTCCTTATTCACAACTGAAATAAACAAGAATAGATGGTACTTGCTCCAGTCAGCTCACACGCTGCTGGGATGAACCTCCAAGCCAGGCCTAGATTATCAGGGGAAAGGATTGATTGAAGCTACAGGTCCAGGAGAAGGTCCACAATGGTGAAGGAGGCTGGCCTGTTTTCACAGGTCCAAGCAGAGAGAGAAATGCATTATCAGCTCCATACACATATCAACAAGACAGGCAGGGGAAGAGAGAGAATTCCTCCCCCTTTTATATAGCCTTAGGGCAAGGTCTTGAAACCCTTTCCTAGTCTTGTTGATTCCATGAGTTTCTGGAATTTCCTTCCTTCATCTCACTCCTAGAGTCTTTTCCTAGGTCCCCTGAGCTTCCTTACATCCTGTCACCTTTGTAGAGGGCTGCCTTCCTGTAAAACAACCCCAGAGACACACCCAAGATTACTGAAAAAAGTCAACAAGAAAAAACCTCACAAATCCACCCCTTGTCAACTTCATATCAAACCATGTCTCCTTACATCATCCTTAATTTCCAAATGAGGACAGCAACAGGACCTGAATTCTGCCTAATAGATTTATCATCAGAAACTCACAATCAAAAAGTCATAGGACCTGGGGAAGGGCCATGTAAAGTCTATGGGCCCAGGAAAAAACAAAATATCCTTGCCCAGCTTTCCCACCCTGGCTGAAGCTTAGCTGTTACCATTGTAGGAAAGACAAAACCTTACCTGAGTGTTGCAAACCTTAGTTGCTGAGAGGTGAGCAGGTAAGCCTTTTATTTGAGGTCAGGGGCTGAATCCCAAAGAAGGAAGCACCTATGGGTGCAGCATCTGGAAGGGGCTGGGATTGAACCCATGAACCTGAGTAATTCCAGCTCTGTGGCAGCTGCTGCAGACAGCAGGTCCATCTGGCAGACAGGAATTAAGATTTTTATCTCCTATGGGCCTTCCTGTCTAACTGCCTCTTCCCTTTCATTATTATACTTAGCTTTTTGCACAGTGGTTTGTCACAGTTCCAGGTGCAAAGACAAAACATGCAGTGCTTACATGGTAACGCGTTCTCGTTTTCTGAAATGAACTTACTTCATTCATGAGCATCATACATGTGAGAGTGAATTTACATAAGTTATAAAATATTGGGTCAGTAAGAGAGATAATCATGTCATTTTTTTTTTTTTGCTTGAGAACAGCAACTTTCCCACTGAAGGGGGCTTATAAGAAAAAGTTACACCTGATGCCAGTAACTTCGGTTTTAAAGATGAATTTGAAACTGATTTAGTATGACAGGTGGTGGGAGAAGATAAAATATTCGTGACATCAAAAGCAGCATGTTTCCACTCTTTCATAAGAAAAAACGGAAGAGAAAACATCAACTTATATATAAATAGAGCTTTACTGTGGAACTAAGACAACTTTACTGGCATAAATTGGCATTGCTAAATTTTCAAAAACAAGCTATTTAAATGCGCTGAAACCAGAGGGAATTATTGAATAATGTCTTAAATTGTTGCCTTAGGGTTTTTACATGAGCCTTATGGGATATGAGCATAATCTTTACCATAGCTAGAATGTTAATGTATTATTGATTGAGTCAAAGATTTTAAATATATACTATGACTATTATCTCTGCTAAATAATCTTTCTTTAAGAGTAAAATAAAATTGGATGTATATTAATGATATGCAATGTCTAATGTAAGTGATACAAAAATAGGTCACTTTTCCTTCTCTGTGGCAAGACAATTCTGGTTGAATAGAAATGTATGGAGTTGAGTCTGAAAGCCAGAGCTCATGGTTGAGTAAAATTAACAGGTAATACTATAGATAGAATCAGGTCGTTCCGTCCTCACCAACTAACTGTATGCCAGGAGTCAATGTAAAAAAGCTAATCTCTTTTCACATCAAATAGCAGGATGATCATGGAAAAATAAAATGAAACCCAAATATTGTACAGACAGGTAAACTCCAGAATAATATCAAGAGGCAATATTGTATACACAGGTAAATTCCAGAATAATATCCAGAAGTAGGCAGAGGAAAATATTTATTTATATTGCATTTAAAAGGGTATCATAAATAAGGAGTTACATATCTGAGGTGTTCATTTTCTGTGAGCTATGTACTGCCAGAGGGAGTATGTGACATTAATGCATGCTTTGAAAACAGTAAGAAACAAGCAAGATTCTCATTCTCATCTAATATACATTAGAAGCTATAGGAATAAGGGCTGGGGAGGCCGCTCAGTGGCTAACGACGCTTGTAAAGTCAGTCAGCCTGGGTTCTCTTCCCCAGTACGAGTTCATTTGTAGTGGCAAGTGGTCCTGGTGTGCCCATGTGTTCTCTCTCTCTCTCTCTCTCTCTCTCTCTCTCTCTCTCTCTCTCTCTCTCTCTCTCTCTCAAAAAATAAAATATCAAATTATAGGAATCAAATAAAGAAGTGCACACATAAAATGAATTGCATACATTCACTTTGTAATGTTTTGTGGTTATTATAACGCAGTATGGAGAATTAGAATGTGAATTAGATAAACTTTTAGGAGTTAAAAGGGAAGACTCACATCTTTTGAAGATCTCTCTCTCTCTCTCTCTCTCTCTCTCTCTCTCTCTAGTCTCATATGCATCCTCCTTGTTCTTTTACTTTTTTCTTTCTTTCTTTCTTTCTTTCTTTCTTTCTTTCTTTCTTTCTTTCTTTCCTTCCTTCCTTCCTTCCTTCCTTCCTTCCTTCCTTCCTTCCTTCCTTCCTTCCTTCCTTCCTTCCTTCCTTCCTTCCTTCCTTTCTTTCTTTCTTTCTTCTTTCTTTCCTTCTTTCTTTCCTTCTTTCTTTCTTTCTTTCTTTCCTTCTTTCTTTCCTTCTTTCTTTCTTTCTTTCTTTCTTTCTTTCTTTCTTTCTTTCTTTCTTTCTTTCTTTCTTTCTTTCTTTCTTTCTTTCTTTCTTTCTGTCCATGTCTGTCTCGTCTCTTCTTGAATCGTTTGCTGCTGCCTCTGTGGAGCGCCTCAGTTTCTCCAGCATCGTGTGTTTCCAGCATTAAACACTGAGCTGTGGCAGGTAAAATGTACTGATGATCCTTGTTTTCAGAAAGCAAAGGAAATATGCAGAGGAAGGAAAAAGAGATTAAGGCCACATCTACCTTCTCAGTATCTGGGAGAGTAAGTTTGTCTAAATAGTTTAAACATTTCTCAAGGCACATTTATACAGTCATTTTTGACTGTTACATAGGCACTGGTAGGAGCCATATGCTCAGAACCACATTCCCCTCTCCTGACCTAAGTAAACTCAGTGGGTTACACCCACACACAAGAAAAAAAAAACATCAAAATAGAAGAGGGACTAGTTGGTAAAAAGAAGTCTCAAGGGAAGGAAGAAGGGAAAAGGGATTAAGAGAAGGTAATGGGAGGGGGTTAGGATCAAAACACATAATGTGCATTATAAAAATATTATTAAATAAATAAAAATGATTTGGGGTTCTTTTATCTCCTGAAAATATATTTAAACTATAACACTTTGAATTTTTAACTAACACTAAGTAGTTATGACAAATGAACAGTTTAATATAAATTATGCAAAATGCAACTCAATAAACATTTTAAAAAATGATGAATTCATCTCAAGTTATCTAAATGTGTGAAAACTAGTCATATCCTTTGTATGTCCCTGATAGGAAGACTATGTTTTTCAATATGCTACACAGGACCAGGAACTCATGGATGTATTCTTCTCAGTGACAAAGGGAAACAGGACATAAAGAAAATCCAGGTCCTTCTCTCTCTCTCCCTGTTTCTGCTTCATTTAATAACTTGATTTCTGGAAGCTATGGTTAGAAAACTCCCAACAGTAAGTAATATGCTTAGGAATACCAGGATGTCGGCATCTGTTGGGGAAAGGTTTTGTTGTGTGTAGTAAATTACCTGCTGATGTTCACATAAAAATCATAGATCATAGCATGTTGAGAACAGTAGAATTATCATGCTCTCTTCAACATATGACTAAATGAGCAACATGTTTTTACTGATTCCAAATGTGCCAGGCACAGTGGCTGCACACCTTTAATCCTTGTACTCCTGAGGCACAGGTAGAAGGATTGAGGAGTTCACATCCACCCTAACACGACTCAGTGAATTCCAGGTCAGCCTTGGCTGGACTGGGACCTTATCTCAAAAAACCTTAATAAATAAATAAATTAATTAATTAAAATGCAAACATACAAACACCAACCCCTCTTTATAAATCATTTTTAAAATATGTAGCACAATTAGTAGGGACTATACCTTAAATATATATGAGACATTTTTACATTGAGAAAAAAAAGTAATTTTTCCATGCTTATTTTTCACTTCCCGTTTGGTTTTATTTGTGTGTACTTTTGAAATTTAAATGTATGTCAACAGGCACCTAAAACATAAGCAATTGTATACATTTGTTGGGTTCCATGTGATTTTCCTCTACATATAATACAATTTACAATGTTTATATCAGCATAAGTATATCTAACACCTCCAACATTTCTTAGAAAATTTTCAAATCCCGGAACATATTTAAACATTAGAAATCCTAAAATATAGTTTCCATGTTTATAGCATTAATACATTGAGTACAAATTACTGAACTGAAGCTGCCAGAAATATTTCCTTTTACCATTTGAAAGTCTTTGCATTGCTTCCTCTGCACTTGAAGCATCAAGTAAAAATTTACCACCTCTAAAAAAATCATGTTTTCTTTGGAGGTCTAGCATTATTGTTCACTTCTGACTGTTTGAAAATGATTTATGTGCCAAGAGAAAAATATGTAAACAATGATTTAAAAGAGAGTTCTCATTTCATGCTGAACTATGAATCATATTTTAATACTAAATATGGTTTACAAGTCATTGCTCATGTAAAGAAGCATAGTGCATATCCTCAGCATATTTTATAAGTCATTTCATGAAATAAAGTTTGCCTTGTGCTGTGGTTTTCTTTGAGCCTAGAGCAATTCTTTTATCCTTAGAAGCTTGAAATTCTACTCTCAGAGTTCCAGGTTGAGTAGTTTATGATTGGGAGGTAACTCAATTCATTGTCTCATTACCTAGGTTCTTCCTAGAATCTCTAAACCTGGAGAAGCATCATTCAGCAGGAAGCATGTGGAAGGGATAGACAAAAGAAATCGGAAGACTAATATTGTTTTCAAGAGATGGATATTTTTCAACTTAACCTATTTTATATTTCTTAATTTTAAAAATTGTTTATAAGATATTTTTATTTAATATTTATTGTCCATAATGAGTTACATTATTTAGTGGGCAAACCATGCGTTGTTATCCCGAATTCCCCAATTCCCCCCTCCCCATCCCTGATCAGTTGTATATCCTCCTTCGTGGGCTGTCTGTATTAGTCCTTGTGGCAAGGGATCCTGTATATCTTAGTACTCATCCCGGTCTTCCTGGCCCAAGTG
>PVHP010017352.1:0-34577 GCA_004024765.1 Zapus hudsonius | reverse complement strand
AATTCTAAGTTCAAGGAAGGGAGATTGTGCTTCGACTGAGTGTGTTGCAGTCAGCTTTCTAGTTGCTACACAGAAAGAACCCAAACAAAAGTGGCTTATAGAGGAATGGGTTTATTTGGTTTATGGACTCGAGGGGAGACTCCACCCAGGCAGGGAAAACTATGGCATGAGCAGAGGGCTGGACATCACCTCTGCCACAGCACTGCAAACAGCGGCAGGAAGGTGTGCCAAACACTGGCAAGGGGAAGCTGGCTTATAACCCCATAAATCCACCCCCAACAACACAGCTCTAATGAGGTTCTAATTCCTGTATTGCCATCAGCTGAGGATCGATCTATCAGAACACATTGATTTGTTTGTGGGGGACACCTGGGTCAAACCATGATAGTGTGTGAGCTCTGTAGTTATCCTCTTGGGTTTAAATACGGCATCTGCCATTTACAGCTTTGGTGTACCTTTATGAAAATCTTTTAATCTCATTAACTGAGTTCCCATGTGTAAAATGGCAACGTGAACTGTGAATCCCATAACCAGTATGCTATGAGGATTAGATGACTTACAGTACGTAAAATACTTAAAATAAAACCTGCCCTAGTTTATAAAGCCCATGTACTAGTTATGTATGACATAGAAAGCATCTGATCCTAAAAAGGCATCGCCCAGCTTCATGTATATTATAATGTCTGTCATGAATGCCAATCACATGGTCATCTCAATAATCAATAGTGAAAATAATCATAAAATTAATGATATAGTGCTTGCAACTCCATGGTGAACTATGAAAGAATTAAAAATGCTAACATATGTGAAGGAAATATGTAGGTAAAAGAGATTATGTGACACGTGACTTAAGGTATTTCAGGTATAATATGGATTTTTTTCTCTTTTCAAGTCATTAGCTTTACAACCTGATTCTACCCACAAACTGCAATATCCAAGCAGAAAGATCAATTCCTCTTTCACAATTTCTCATAATATCATTATCAGAATTGCAAAATTGAATATTACAGCTATATTTTTTAAATTTTCATAAATTTTAACATATTTGTTTTCTAAAATAATTTTAAATGCTAAAATTATCAACTAATAAACACTTGAAAATGTTGAAAAACATACACCTAGTTTATATAGGGTTTATTCCCTGCTTCAGTAATCTCATAGTTATAAGGAATAAACAATGCTTAAAGAAATAAGTGTTAAAAATCATTGAAAGTTTAGCTAGGCTTGGAGAGATTGCTCATTGGTTAAAGGTAATAGTTTGCAAAGCCTGGCAGCCCAGATTTGATTCTCCATGATGCACATAGATCCGGATTCATATAGTGGCTCATGTTTAAAATACAAACAAAAAACTTGTTTAGAGTTATGCAAACTCAAGGCTTGAATCTGAACACCTGTGAAACCCTTCAGAAGCTTGTTAAACATTCATAAGACCCCAGTTTTTCTTAAGAAAAAATATATATTACTCTTGTGAATCCCAAGAAGATTAATAGAGATATTATATTTGAATGTCCCCTAGCCAAAAGTGTTCTTGTAATAAATTTCCACAGGATTTAAATATTTAGTAATTTTTTTCATATCTTTAATTTATATGCAGTTTTACTCATAAATTGCATATGATTTTGAAATAACATAAGGATATACTAGTCCATGAATTTCCTGACACTGAATAATTTTCACAACTCTAATTCTCCAGTGATATCTTGAGTTATTGAATCTAGAAATATTAGTACTTTAGAATGAGACTCTAGAGATTAGCCTTGGAGAGACTTTTTTTCATTTTAATCAATTGTCTACATAATGTCATGAAACAGTGATGTTTTGTTTCCACATGGGAACTAATGCAAAATAGATTACCAGATGAACATGGAAAAATTGCTTTTCACTGTTGAAATTATTAATTTCTTTCTAAACTGAGTTTTTCATTACAGACTTCATTATGTATTCAGACCCCAGCTTTCTAATCAATAAAGTGATTCTTACCACAGGGGAACGAAAAAGAAGAGTGTCTGGAATGCTGCCATAAAAATTATGTTTAAGGGACTGGTGATAAATCTTGGTTAAAATTTCCATTATACATTTCATTTATTCTACATTGAGACACTTGAGAATGTATTTAAGAAAACTGTAACTTGGAAGGAAAGATGAAGTCCAGAGTCAGTCCCCATGTCAGGAAAAATCAATAGAAGGCAGTCTGTCACCTATCTGTTAATAGATCCAGGATTAATACTAAACTTGAATCTGACAACTGAAAGTATCTTTGATGACTTAAATAAATGGAATTGTGATGTTAAAAACTCAAGGCCTAGAGGGGATGGTTCAGTGAATAAAGATTTTGTCATGCAACACTGAGTACCCGAGTTCAGAATCTGTGGAACGTTTCTACAACCCGCTGCTGCTCCAGCAGGAAGGGAGGCAGAGGTAGTAGGATTCCCAGGAAGCTCACATACCAGCTAGCCTGACAGTGGAAAGTGAATAACAGAGAACCTAGCTGGAACAGGTTGGAAGGGAAAGATTGGCCTGGAATTTTCCTCTGCCCTCTATACATGTGCCGTGGCACACATGTGGGGCAGTCATATACAAACATGCACACACAAAATGAATAAATAAGAAATTAAAAAAAAAAAAACATTTACCATTTGAATTAAGGAATGCCCAGGGACTTTTATATCCTAATGATGAAAAAGACTTCAAAACTCTCTCTGCACAGGGTCCCAGAGCTTCAGTTGTACAAGGCAGGATTCTGTGATGGTACTTGGTATATGTCCTGTCTGAAAGATCGTGCTCTCCCCACCCCCCTGAGGAAAGACAAAAAAAAAAAAAAAAAAAGAAGAAGAAGAAGAAGAAAAGCTGTTACATGTTATCAAGATTTAAAAAAAAAACTATATTATTTAAAACCAATGGGCTTAGGGAGATGGCTGGCTGAGAAAGAGCTCTTGTTTGCAAAGTCTGCCAGCCTGGTTCAATTGCCCAGTACTCATTAAAGCCAGATTCACAAAGTGGCACATAAATCTGGAGTTCATGCCAGTGAGAGAGACCCTACCATGCCTCTCTTCTCCTCTTCTCTCTAAGAAAAAAAATATTTCTCATTTCATTTAAGACAGATCTAAGGTTGAAGGTAAAAAAAAATCTGTGGGACCCTGCTAAGAGGCATGGAGGATATAGGGTTAAAGGAAAGTTGAGGCTGGCCTGAAACCCCAATAATCTCATTCTTATTATTTGAGATTGAGACCATTAGTAGTTTGGTCTTGTTTCCTCTCTTTTATCCTAGAAACTCCAGCCCCTTGACAGGCCGCAACAAACTCTGATATACCCAGACACTTCCATGCCTGAGTTGACTGGAGCTCACATACCCAGCTATAATAAGAAGTTTGGGCAATAAAAGTTTAAAGGTCACAGTTCCTCTGCAGCCACTGCTCTCTAGTAACGACTAAATGCACAAACTTCCCACCACATGGAGCTGAGAAAGTCCCCTCAACTTTTCTATGCAAACTAGGCATCCACAGGTCATTGGCTCTGCCAATCACTGCTTCATGAAATGTCCTCCACAGACTACTCTGTCCCTACCAATCCCCTTGCTGCTTATGCCCTTGCCTCTGATTTTTCCTCTGGTTTCTCCTCTATATAAATGACCTTTTATATGCATAATAAATGAGCTGTTCACTGCAACTGCATCCTGAGAATTCTTCCTCTCATTGGCTCACCGCTATTCCAAGACTGTCCATTCAGCTCCTGGATGAACAGGGAGTTGATGCACGCTGCAACTCCCCAAATCAGCCACGGACCAACAAAAATCAATGTTTTCTGACTAGAATGAACAGTAGTCTTTTAAATGGCAGATTATGTAAGTAGTCCTTGTGACGAAATTCATGAGTGGAAGATACCTAGTCTCTGATTCCAATTAAATAATTTAATCATTGATTCTTGTAGAACAGTGGATAAAGGTTAATTGGCATATGTCTGGATTCTAAAAGAAGAACAGAGCTCTGTAGCATTTTAAACCAATCCCACTTTGTATCCTTTCAGATGCACACAGCTGTTCAGGGGTGTGTGGGGGCCAGAAGAGAGCTGCTGACACTCTTGCTCATTCCTTGAGACAGGGTATCTCTCTCAACCTGGAACTGCCAGGGACTTTTTGACAAGAACACCCAATAATTCTCTGGTCTCTGCCCTGTGCAGACTGGCAATAGAGATGTGCTTGGCTACTCCCAGCTGTTCTTTGTTTGTTTATGTTTTTTAAAGGAGAGGAACTCATGTGGTTTCAGGCCCTCCCAGGGTCTCTTGCTTATGCTGCAGGGGCTCTGGACTGCTGAGTCTCCCGAGCCCCTCTTATTCTTGCTCTTCTCTATGCTCTGCTTTGTTCATTTGGGGGATGTTCTTTGTTTGTAATAGTTTTGCTGTATAGTCATGCTCACTTGAAACTTGCTATGTAGCACATGCTGGCCACAAATTTATAGCAATCATTCTGCTGTATGAGATTACAAACCACCATAAGAGGCTTGGCCGAAAAGTTAGATTTTTAAAAAGAAAACACTGTGTTTCCTTCTCTCTCTTACATTATTTTTCCTCTGCAAAATAAAATGTTTGGGAACTAAAGTTACAAGACAATGACATTTCCCCTAAAAACATTTCCAAGCTGCTTTCTCATCATCGGATCTTCTAATAGAACCATTGCACAAGTCTGAAACCAGGTTGTGTGATTTGTCATAACTTTTGAAGTATGTTAGTTTGTGTTACATGAATTGTGTTGGTAGTAAAATATTAAGGGCATTGGAAAAGGCAACTATTTCTAACCACACCACTTGTTTTTTTTTTTGGTTTTTTTTTTTGGTTTTTCGAGGTAGGGTCTCGTTCTAGTCCAGGCTGACCTGGAATTCACTATTTAGTCTCAGGGTGTCCTTGGACTCACGGTGATCCTCCTACCTCTGCCTCCCAAGTGCTGGGATTAAAGGCGTGCGCCACCATGCCCTGCTCACACCACTTATTTTTTGATATCTCTTCCATATTTACTTTACTATTCTAGGTAAGGGAATATGAAAACATAGTCATTGTTCCTAACACAGACATTTTATACCTAGTTAAATCCCAAATTCCTTTGAATAAAAAATGTAATGAATTATTGACAAAAGAATTCTTCAAATTGAATAGTGTTGTGTTTTTAAAATTATTATCCATAATTAGATACATTGAATGAACAAATAATGAGTTGATATCCCCATTTCCCCAATTTCCCTCCTCCTTGTCCCCAATCAGCTGGATATCCTTCTTTGTGGGCAGTCTGGATCAGTCCATGGGGCAGGGGATTATGGATAGCCTAGAGACAACCCGGTCCCACTCCTCTTTATATGCTGTTACTTAGGGGGCCATGTCTCTGGGAGTTCTCCCCCACCATGGCTATTACAATTTTCTGCCCTCTCTTCTGCTCAGGTCCCTGAGTCATGGTGGGTGAGTATTAAGGCTGCTTTATTGTTGAGGTCTTAGGGGGGCCTCTGTCTTCTGCTTTAGGTAGTGTTGAAGATCATTGGTGTCATTATAAATTAGGCACTCTTATGTATTATGCTACAGAAAGAGAAAACAGAATAATACAAATATATCCATATTTATTATACCAGGCTTGTATAGGTTGAGCAAAGCGAATGCTACCTCTTTTGAAATAGCTGCTATTATTACCAAAATTATTTCTTTCTCCCCAGCACAACTCAAAGCAGCTGTAATGTTTCTAAGCACAAGTTACTGCCTGTACTTTTGCTGTCCAAGTTCAGTATTTGCTGCTGTGAGGTTGAGATGCATTCTGGCCATATCCTTTTGAGCTCATGGATAAGCAATAGAATCCAGCAGGGATCTAATATCCTTAAAGAGAACCTAGTGAAGAAGGTGGAGTATTTCTTTGCTCAGTTAACTTCCATATAGAACAAGATTGTCTTTTCTTTCCAGTGCTGACCTCACACATTACTATTTTTATAGTCAGTGACAGAAAAACCTTCCTCCTGTCAATGTAGACTTCTAACCATATGGAAGCTTAAAGTGAACCAGGAAATAGATGTTGCCAGGCATTGCTTTGAACCTCATGAAATCATCTAGATGCCACAATTTTTCACTCTGCTAACTCTGACCACTAGAAACGGATGGCAGAACTTGAGACTGCTAAAAAAAAAAGTAAAAAGAAAAACAATTACATTTGTTGCTATCAATATGAGACTTTTGCACAACATATAATGGTGGCTATGTTTTGTGCAACCTTTCTGAAGCGTTTGCTGTGTCAGCAACACTCCGTGTATTCATCAGGAAGTATTGAACACTGCCCTGAGGACGTGTGCAGCCTTCAACAAAGCAAAGTCAGAAAAACAAATTGGGCAAGCATTAAAAAACGCAAGCCAAGCAAGTCACATACACCCGGTGGCACATGTCAGACAGAGGACTGGGTGACCGTAACACTTCTTTTTCATGTTTTCCCTGATATAAGGTCAAGTGTTGGATATAAACCTGTGTAACTGAAGAATGCAATTCATTTCTGGGTTCTGTTCATTTTAATATAAGCTACAAGATAAAAAAATAAGTTAAAAATTAATGCCCTGGCATAGATAGATGTAAGAACATTGATTTATGTGAAGGAGTTAGTTTTTCTTCACGTACCCCAAATCTTCATAAGGCCATAGAATGAGAAGTGTGTTTTATTATAGAATGAGAGAGAGACAGAAATAGAGATAGAGAAAAAAGGAGTCATTTGAAAGTTTGTTGCAAGAAGTCCAAATGGTGAAACATGAAGACTTTGTCAGAGCATGCAAAGCATATATTGATCAAAGCTAGGTCCCTTTGGTGTACAAATTCATATCAGCATTAATTCCTTAATAAATGACTCTTTTGAGCTGATGAAAATTAGCACATAAATTCCCATGCAATGATTTCCCATGACACAAATGTATTGAAGTATGTTCAAGACAGCCTGTCTTCCTCCAAGAACAACAACGATTAAAAGTAAACAATATATGTTTATAGATAGCTATTGGCAAAAATAGTTTATATCTGTGCCTATATTTGTATATATGAGTTAGCAAAGGCAAATAGAACAGATAAAGAGAATACCTTATGTGTCCTCATGGTGTGTCTTCTAAGACTTTATATCATATCTGGATTCTGATAGAAAATAGAACAGATTACATGACTGAGGCTCTCCTAGCTCAACCTACTTAGCCAATATTGTTGAAGGTTTTCTAGCTACCCATAGTGCTGACATCATCATTGTCTTCGCCTGCATCCCTTAAGTATCATAAAGATTGTGATATGTAGCAACGTGGTGGTTGAAGTTAGGTGTCCCCCACAAATTCATATTCTGAATGCTTCCTTCATATTCTGTATTCTGAAGGCTTCCTTCCCCAGCTAGTGGCAATTTGGGAGGTGGAGCTGTGTGGGAAGTGACCTTGAGGCTTATTATCCCCAACCTTGCTAGTGTCAATGGCCCACTCTCCTTTGATATATTTCCACATGTCATGGCAGAGGTGATGTCAACCTCCCGTTATGCCACATTTTCCATTGCCAAAATGGAGTTTTCTTTAGAGACTGTAAGCCAAAATAAACAATGTTCCTCCAACATTTGGGCCAAATACTTTGTGCCAGCAAATAGATGCTAATTGCAAGAAAGAGTGTTAAAATATTTCCATCTTTTGTGTAAAAATAAAACCTCAAGTCCCACTATCACTGCCCACTGGGATAAATTATATTTAAGGAGAATGGAGTCTACAGTGCTCTGTTAGCAGTTGAAACGAAATTGGCATGCTGTTAACATTACTTCATTTTAATGAAGGGACCAATGATTACACAGGAGGCCTGTGCCATGAAGAGAAGATCTTGGGCAAAATTTTAAGATTGCTGTGCTAAGGTTGGCATGCTGGCACAGGCCTGTCATCTCAGTGTTTAGAAGGTGTTAGAAACATACAGTTAAGGTGAACCAGGGCTACTTGATAAGATTCTATGAGACAGAGAGAGAGAGACAGAGAGAGAGAGAGAGAGAGAGAGAGAGAGAGAGAGAGAGAGAGAGAATTTTTAAACAAAGCATTTTGTTTTAAGAAGGTGTTGTAATTACCTTCTTGTTGTTGTGACAAACATCTGACCACAAGCAATTTATGGAAGAAAAGGATTTATTTTAGGCTTAGAGATTCCTGTGAAAGTTCCATCATCATAGAAGGAGCTGACTGACATCCATAGATCCATAGGAGAGAGAGAGAAGCCACCAAGCTTGAATAGCCAGAGCTCCTGCTGGCTCTCTACACATAAGGGTAGACTCAGGATCTGCTCCTTCCTCAGCATTGATTTCCAAAGACATTCCAACCGGAGATGTCATTCCACATAGCACAGGTCGGGTAGTCACAGTGGCAGGAATCTGTGCAGCTTCCGTGTACAGGGTTGGCATCCAAAGCCAGCATCTGGCTCCAACCAGTTTCTGTCTCACTTGTCCATCTTCTAGAAGTCATCTTTTCTACTCATTTCAGTTATTTGAAATGGGTCTGAAATTGCTCAAGTTGCTTGAGGATCGGTGATGTCAACTCTGGGAACAGAAATGGATGACTTGGTTATGCAGCTTTTCTAGGCTGCAGACATTCTCAAAAATGTGTGAATGACTGTTTCTAAAAAAATAACTTTAGCTGTGCATGGCGGCACACACCTTTAGTCCCGGCACTTGGGAGGCAGAGGTGGGAGGGTTGCTCTGAGTTGGAGGCCAGCCTGAGACTATTTAGTAAATTCCAGGCCAGCCTAGGATAAAGCAAGACCCTACTTCAAAAAATCAAAAACAAATAAAAACAACAAAACACCTTTAAAAAAGGTTTTCCTGGCCAACTGAGTATTCTCCATTTAGATTCGTGGGTAGAGGTTAGTCAATGACTTTGAAACATGTTCTAAAAAGATGATTACTTTCTAGTTGTCACTGATCCTTGAGGCTGCCAAGGCTTCATAGTCTTTTATGCGCTAATGGCAGGAATTGCTAGAATTTTCTTTGCACCATCCATGTTTCCCAGTGGTGACATTGGAGTGTGCGTCTCAGTCTACAAGTCTTTTGGCATATTCGGTTGACTGCATAAACGTCAGTGGACTCAAACCTAGCATTAGCATGCCAGACCTCCTCCTTCCTAGCTGTCAGGAAGGGAGGAGCTGGAGCCCAGCACAGTCCTTGCTGCTCCTCCTCCTGGGAGTCCAGCTGACTGACATGACCAGGACACACACACACACACACACACACACACACACACACACACACACACACACACACACAGTGGAACAGTGAAGGCTCAGGGGAGGGTTCTCTGGAACACACACCAGCCTTTCTTCACTCAGCCTTTCTGAGTGCACTGGAATATAAATTTATGATTATTCTGTCATGATTAAGTGTAAAGTAACCGTCAGGATTGCAAAACAGAACTGTGTTCCATTACCTGACCTCAGGGGAAGTATTAGAAAAGCCCAGGATGAGAGAACCATAGGTTTGAATCCAACAATTGGTACAGCCTTGGGCATCTCTCTCTCCTCTCTCCTGTCTCTCCTGAAATGTAGAATACAGATGAAAGGAGAGCTAATGCCAGAAATTGAGAAATCAACATAAAAATTTTTAAAGGGTCATTAGGTTCCATAGCCAGCTCAATGCAGAGCAGAACTAACATGAATTAATAAGGTTTAAAAGCTTCTATTCATGCTCAGTTCACAAATCTTAGGGTCTGGTTGTCATGGAAAGGCCCACACTGAAAGGCCTTCTCCTTCTGTTCTCTGTGCCTGGCTGGTTTGAATATGCAACACTGTTATTTGCTTGATCACTTTAAACAGAAATCATTGGCAAGCATCATTCAGGATTTCATATCTGAGGCACAGTGGAAACTGATTGGAATTTTCAATGCTGGTGCGCATCACCAACAGACACCTGCAGAAAGCCCCTAGGCCTCTCTTGAGGTGCCTGTGATGTTCCCAGTCCAGTTAGGGATAGAGCTCCTGGAACTAAATACTAACTAGTACTTCTGGGAGAGAGTTGGAGGGTATAACTTGCTACCAAGTGTGTATATGTGTGAGGCCTTGGGTTCAGTTCACAGGGATGGAATATATATTCCTGAGAAGATAATTTATTCAAACCGTGTTGAGTTAGGCTTTTCTACATGAACCTAATGTGTAATACTCAACCCGTGACCTTTTTAAAAATAAATGCAAGTTTTCCCTTTTAAGTGTTTTCCTTAAACTAAGGAATTATTTTTTGTTGTTCTTTGTTTTGTTTTGTTTTTATTTTTCTAGTTAGGGTCTCTCTCTAGCCGAGGCTGACCTGGAGTTCACTATGTAGTCTCAGGGTGGCCTGGAACTCATGGAAATCCTCCTTCCTCTGCTTCCCAAATCCTGGGATTAAATTAAACATTGAAGAGTCAAAAACTCTCTCTGAAGATACCAGCTGAATTTCATGACTGATGTCCTGAGTGGGTAGTATGTTACAAGAAAGAATATTTTATCAATTTATGTTCACATGTGTACAAATCTAAAGGAAATTTTTATTTTAGCATTACAATTTTGTAAAGGATGGTGGACTTTGTCATATTGTGTATGGCCCAGGTGATCACTATTAATGATGGGGTATATCTACCTGCTTTCTATGTATACTAGGCCCCTCAGGGAATTGTGTTTTTACTGTGTCTGTATATTTAAAGTCTGAATTCCATAGCATAATGCCAACCAAAAAGGTCCCTCCTTCTGTCTAGGGCTTATCTTCCTTGCTGGTCTATCCATTTTACTTCATGCTATTTCTACCTTATGATAGTCATCCCCTCTCATGAAATGAGACTATGATGCAGATTAGGGATTGCGTTGATGATGTATTTGTGTGTATGTGTGTGTGTGTGTTTGTGTGTAATACACAAGTCTTTTTCTGTAAAATGTGAGTTAAGTCCCTTTGCATTTACTGCTATCACTGATATGTGTTATATAAGCTTTCATATTTATGATATGTTCTATGAATTGAGGGACATTTAATGTATTTCCTCATATTAGTGGTAGAGTAGTGGTTTTGCACATATTTTTCAGTTGAATCTCAGTTTTATGGAAATCTGTATTTTTGTTTCAGTAATTACCTTTTTACTTTAATTTTTCTAGTAGTCTTTCTTATTTTTAAATCTATACCTATTTTTTCCTCCTTTAAAAGAATCTATGAATCACATCCATAGTCTACATAGGGCAACCAAACTTTTTCTGCATCCATTTGTAAAATTTATTTTTATTTTCATATTTTTATGTGCAAGCAGAGGAAGATAGAGCGAAGAGAGACTGGGCATTCCAGGGCCTCCAGCCACTGCAAATTTCACATGCATGCACCACTTTGTGCATCTGGCTTTTCATGTGTGCTAGGGAATAAGCAATCACCGAGCCATCTCTCCAGCCCCTTCATCCCTTTTCAACCCACTCAGAATGAGATACTTTACAGCATGGTGTCTAACACTTAATAGAATCATTTAAGGCTTGAAGGTGTGTTTTGGCTGGTGGGTCAGGAGACACAGGATCCACCAAAGTGGATCAGTACATCTGTGGAAACGTGAAACGGACTTCCTTACATTTTGGAGGATTCGGAAGCATTTCTATTGGTGTCTTTTCCTCTCATCTCCCATCTGAGCACTCCAACAACTTCTGCTTAGGCATTCTAAGGCTTCTATAGTTCACATTGCCAAACTCTTCCACATGGACCACTTTTAGTAGGTTATAATTTTTGAATTTTCAGAACAGATATGTTTTTATACACTATTCTTATGTAAGGTCCATATATCTGTTTAAAAATAAGTTCTATAATTACATTTAAAAGATCAAGATTTGACTTATTTTGTCAAAGACTCTCCACTAATTCTGAGTGCATGAATAGCATTGAATAACGTCAAGAGGCATTTAATTTAACCCTAAAGGTAATGAAATATTTAACAAGCCACTAGGGTATAGAACTCATTCATGTGTATTTTCAAATTCATTTATAATGAAAAGAAAAATTTAGTGGATCTTGATCTATCAACAGGAATATATAAAGCAAGATAATAATGAAGCAATTTTTAAAGAAAAAAAATGTTTGGTAAGGAATCTTAAAATTAGGAAGATATTTCTGACACAGATTGAAAAATAGTTACTATATAGTCCTCTCTCTAACCAACTGAAACACTAAATATATGGACATATTGTAAGGCAGGAAGAAATTGGCAAGGACTTTTGATACAAAGGTGACAATTGTGATTGCATTAGATGAAGGCCTAGAGTGTCTAAGCTCCTGGTTCCAGAAGGCATAATGCCATCAGTATCATGGACTAGTGCATGCATATCTTGGGATTTGGTGAGGTAATAAAGGCCCCTGAAAAATCATTTACCACATATTGGACAGTGAAAGGTGATGGCTGTCTTTATCCACAAAAAATGATCTGCTTCTGGTGTTTACTATGGATAAGTATAAAAAAGAAGCCATTTCTTAGATTAATAATTGCTTACCAAGTTATTTCAAATGGATATGGAATTTCTTTCAAACATTCAATTCATATCCAATAAAGCAGCTGATATTTATAGTCACCACAATATACTGTGACAATCAGTGTTCTGTGTATTTTTAAATCTCTGAGCTAGGCAAGAAGGTACATACCCCAAATCTCAACACTTAGGAGGCTGAGGCAGGAGAATAATGAGTTGAAGGTCAGTCAGCCTTGCTACTTACAGAGACACTATCTCAAAGGTTTGCACTTGGGAAGCCGCCAGTAATGTAAACTGGGAAAAGCAATGAGGATATGCCACTCCAGGATTTATGCGATTTTACAAAATTTTTGGAAACTATACCAAAGAAACTTAACTCACAAGTTCTCAAATATGTAGTCAAGACTTGTGTTTGGGGGGAGAAGACAATGGTTTTTCCTCCCCCAGGCAAGGAACCTTCAACTAATTAAAGATGAAATCCACCAACAATAGTTCTCTAACAGAGCAAGGACATGAGTATGAAGACACAAATAAGTTTCATGGAAAGATATCACCCCAAAATGGAAAAAAAAAGCTCCTAATGACTGACAGTTGGTGCTCTTGTCCTGTGATCTTCCATCTTCTGTAAACCATACCTCCCTACATGAGACCTCAGATATCATTCATACAGCTGGCACAGGGGTTACCTGAGTTTTCATTTGAAAATCTGAATACATTTCCCCACAACTCTTCTATAATCAGAGACTAGAAGAATCCCTAACATGTGGTCCCAGGTCCTTCTAATAACGATGAAATAGCTGTGTGACCATGTCACCCAACACCCAGATTCATATTAACTATTATCAGTGCAATTTACTCTGAAATCAATAATAGCTCATAGGTCTGCTTACTTTTATTTCCCTTATAATACAACGAGGGTGATGAATGTTACCTTAATGTCTTATATTGATGAAGACTCAATATTTCTCTTTTACATTTTTGATCTTTTACTTATGAAAGGCTTAATTTTATTCTTATTACATTTTTTATAAATTCTCTTTATTCTATCAGCGATTATGACTTGATTTTTACTTTTAATCAATCACTCTATACCAACATGAATCAACAATACAAATTAATGTATTGACCTCAGTTAATACATTTAAGTTCCATCATATGTAACACACACAATAATTTATGCATGAAATTTGAAACAGAATTCTAGCTCAATTATTTAAAATATGGGACTATAATAATTCCACATATGTATATAAACATATACACACATATGAAATACTTGCATCCAATTATTTTTGTAATTGTGTATCTCTTTTCCCACAGGAGAGGATGCTTAAAATTTATCAAATGAAACATATTTTTCAAATATTGGATAAAATGAGATGCTTGCGAAAGCGTTCCACGGTGTCATTTTTGGGAGTTCTTGTCATTTTTCTTCTCTTTATGAACTTGTACATTGAAGATAGCTATGTTCTGGTAAGTTTGGAGGTGGATGAATTTTGGTGTAAGATAACCTCAAACTAGTAATTAGTCCAATTGTACCTATTCAAACTTGGACTATTAGAATAATCTAGGTTTGTGCAGAATTAGTTTATGTATGTATTCTTTCTGTACAGTCATACTTGCCTTAATTGATTTTCTAATGTTTCCTTCAACAGTGCATCTATTACAGTTCTAATCCACATGTACATCTAATTACAAATGTTAGCTACCCTCCCTATACTGCATTAGTGTTATATGAGATATTTAAGATTGTTGGGTTTTAACTTGAAACATATACAGTAAACAAAATCTGCTTGAAATTATTACTTCTCAGTTCTCAATTTTTATGTTGTGATTGAAATTATTGAAATTTTATTTATCCTACATGTTTGCAGTCATGTGTAATTGTGCTAATTTTGGAGTTTATATTTATTACAATGTGTGCTACTTCTTTCACATGTTGAGAACCCTAAAATGCCACATGATAAAAATATATAAACTCACTTAAACATGCCCAAAGTAACAGATATGGACATGGAAGTTATTCAGGAGATTAAAAAAAGAGATAAGAGAAATAGTTTATAGTTTCATGTGAATATATTTTTGATGAGCTGTGGAAAAGGACAGTTGGTAAAAGTGATCCAAAGTGAATATTAAAAACTAAGTGAAAAACTTTGAGTTTTATTATTGAAAGTCTGCATACATGTACCTAATATATTTTGACAATTGTCCGCTTCTCATTTCTTTTAGCTCCTTCCCTTAATCCCCTTCCACTGGTATTTACATTTAAATTTTCAATATTTAATAGATTATTTCTAACTAAATTATACCATAAGCTGTATTTCCCCCCAAAAACTTACTGTATATAAAGATTTGCAGTGTTCTTTCAATTATTAATATTAAATTTCATTAAATGTATTTTTCTAAAATGTACAAACTGGCACTTCTACTAGAATTCATTTTCTATTTAATGTTTCTTCCCTTTTATCTGTGTTTATTTTCTTTTTCATTAGTTTTATCTTTTTTGAGTTCACATATTTTCATCATAATACCACAGTGTGTACAGTTTTCTAAGCCTAAGCTTTGGTAGATCCTTCTGTTATATTATTGAAAATATAATACCTACAACTCAGAGAAATCAGACAAACAGAATTAGTATTCTCTGAAGTTTCTTACTACAGCACATTTTGTTCTTTTGCTAGAAAATTCATTGTGGACAAAAATCCTTAGAATATTAAGAGGTTAGTGTATTTGCTTATGTTTTAAAGGGATATGTGACTTTCAGTGAGAAGAGAAGCTGAACGGAGTGGAAAAAAACAAATGCTCTTACAAAACACACCAAATGTCAGAGACATTCTATGCCCAATCAACTTAGCCTCTCGGCTCTGAGAGTCTTCAAAGTAGCCTCTAGGGTACATATTTAGTCTGTAGATAGTCTTCTGTGGAATTGCATTCCCATCCTGAAAATGATTGTCATAAAGCTTTGTCTCATTACTGAGCAACACACTGGAGCATCGTAGCTCCAGGAAGAAGGTATCCAGGGAGAGCCTGACTTTGCAGTTAGATGGCTCTGAAAGCAGCCAACCCTGCTGACTCAGGTGAAAGTGACAGTTTTACTTACAATAAAAAGCATAAAGAAGCTTGTTCTTAAAATTTTAATTGTGTTCATATCACTTCCATTTCATTTTATATTCTATCCTTCAACCATTATGAATGATTTCCATTTTATCACAAAATTCTAGACTTTTACATGTGCAGAGAAGCAGCTTTAAAAAATGTTCGGTATCCTGTAGCTTCTTTAGACTATAACATCACATAAGAACAGAATATTAAAGTGAATTCTGTTTTACAGTTACTTTGAGTTTGATGGAAATGTCTTCTATTGATTGTACAAGTTGTTATATCATCATTAAACTTGTTACTGTTACTATTAAATTCAGTCCTGAGTGCTTGGTCATCACCCTTGATTGTTTAACACTTTAATCATATGTAGAGATTTGCTGACAGGAATAGATGAAAATACTTATATCTGAAGAACCAAGTGAATATTCAGCTTGCTTATTTATAAGAAACTTGTCACTTAGCCTTTAATTTTAGGTATTTTGAATGTTTCCAGTTTTGTACATGAAAAAAATGATTAATTAAGAACCATGTAAAAACTATTTTCTGCCATGTGTAGTGGTAAATGCCTTTAATCCCAAGACTGGGGAGGCAGAGGTAGGAGAATTGCCGGGAATTTGAGGCCAGTCTGAGACTACATAGTGAATTTCTGGTTAGCCTGGACTAGAGTAAGACCCTACATAAAAATACTATTTTATATAAATTATCAAGCTAATATAAAATGTGCAAATACTCTGATAAAGATAAAATAGAAGTTCACAAACATAACTGGAAGTATGCAGAAATATTTTCAGAATGAGTCTTGATTTAAATAAGTCTGATAGTAAAACAAAACCTTTTAAGTCTCTAGTTGTTTTCCATTATGTTCAGTTTTTATTCTAAAAGAATCTCTTCTGTACATGGATTTGAAAGTTTGAGTTAATTTTGTGGTTTTTTTTTTCTAATTTGACTCAGACACAAAGTATTCAATGTTCTAATCAAGGTAAAACTAGTGTCTGAGTCTTGTCCAATCTTTTAGAACAGAGGTCTAATTAAAGTTTTATTGACCACAGATAAATAATATAAAGACCAAAGTCATTTAGTGCACAGTTTTTTTCCTCTCTTGTCTCAGTGGCTTGCATGTGACTGGTTTTACCTTCTCTGTAAGCAGTGAAGTAGGTTCGCATAGAAACACACAGTGAAGTTTACAAAAGAAACATAGCTTTTTAACTAGAATGACTCACAATGTGCAGTAATAAACCATAGTTATATAGACAGACACATCACCATATATCCTAGTAGTGTATGTCTAATAAGGTCTTCAACAAATGGTGATTTGGTCATCAAAATCTATCATAGAATTTATATGAAACAGAAAATGAAAGCCAATAAAGGGTGGCAGATTGTATTTAAACAGGAGTTGAATGTGTACTTAATTGTAAGTCATCGTGTAATTTTAATGACATGAAAACCTACCAGAAAATGACCTAAAATGAAGTTTAAATAAATATTTTCTAGGCAACTTTCAATGGAATATCACACAAGAACACATGGTCTGAACACTTTCCCTTGATTTGGTGAAAATGCATTCCTATTTAGATTATTGGAGACAATATGAGACAAAAAACGAAATACATTACCATGTAGCATGGGCCATAGCTGGATATGTTCAACAAATCTAAATGTTATGTACAAAGTCGTGGCTTCATTCTTAAAATTTTACAATAACAAAAATACTGTGTGGTCTTTTACTGACAATGTTTGTGGAAGGGAAACTATACTAATATGACTAAAATATGGGGAATTTGGAAGAAACTAGCCTCAAATAAAACTACAGAATTGATTATCATAAAATTATAAACCCTTATAATTTTTTTTTATTTTTATCATGTTAGCAATGGATTTTTTCTTGTAGTTATGTATCAAAAGAACATAATTATTGGAACCTGGGCAATTATTCAGTGTTTAAAGGCACATACTGGACAAGGTTGTCAAAATGTTCTGATCCCCAAATCCAAAAGAAAGCCAGACACAAAGTAGAGCAACAATGTGAGGCCACTCAGGAGGATCCCAAAGCTCATGGCTAGTTAACCTAGTTTTCCCTGAGAACAAGTCACCTTGTTTCCAACAAAGTGAAAGCAGAGGACAGACATCCAGAGGTCTTCCTCTCATCTCCACCTGCACTCTGAGGCAGACACATTTCCCCCCACACATCACAGGCATAAGCATAGATACACACATACAAATAATAAAAAAGGATGTCATTATTTGAGAATCTAAAGAAAAGCAAAAAAAAAAAATAGAGAATAAAAAGCAATAGAGGAGAGACCGTTTGAAGCAGAGGCTAAAGATAGAAAAAAAGGTGAAAAATGATATCTTAGGGTAATCGAGATGTATATTGCTATGATATGATCATCCATGATGTGTTTTCTCTCTCTTTTTGGACATTTAGGAAGGTGACAAGCAGCTGATACGAGAAACTTCTACACATCAACTTAACTCAGAACGCTACGTTCATACCTTCAAGGATCTGTCTAATTTCTCAGGAACCATAAACGTCACTTACCGCTACCTAGCAGCCACACCTTTACAAAGAAAGCGTGAGTATCCATCTGGCTTTAAGGGAAAAAGGGCATAAAATGTTTAGTCTGAAAATGGTGGTGATTCATTTCAGCTGTGTAGCAAAAAGAGATTCAGAGACACAATGCATACTTTGATAATGACTTCTGGGTTACTTCTCAACCTGTAAATACATCCTGACCTATGAAAGTGTTAATAAGTGGTTAATAAGAACCTTTTAATAATTTTCTGTATGACTATAGGAAATATAGGATAATCATTTCACTTTAAAATTCCTTAATTTTTGGCTGGGAAAAATGGCTTAGTAGCTAACGGTGATTGCTTTGCAAAGCCTGATAGCCCAGGTTTGATTTCCCAGTATCCATATAAAGTCAGATGCACAGAATGGTGCATGCGCCTGGATTTGGTTTCCACCTGCAGAAGGCCCTGGTGTGCTCTTAAATGAACATATTTTTTTTAAGAAAAAGGTAAAAGTTAACTTTAAAAAAATATCTAGTTCCATATTAGTATACTTTTAATCTCTGATGTTAGAATGCTTTGTTTCCAAATTCAAATCAGTGTTAGATGGTGTATTGGTTTATTAAGCTGCTGTAACACATTATGATAAACTAGTTGTTTTTAATTATTATTATTATTATGGTATTTTCAAATAAAATTTGCTTCTGTTTCCCTTCCCTCACCACAGCCTCCTTTTGGCATTCATGTTACATGCTTCTTTTCTTTTTTTTTTAAAGTCTTTATTATGAATTAGTATATACATCGTATGAGCAACTCTTGTGAAGGTGTCCCCGTTTCCATCCTCTCTGTCCCCTACCCACTAGGGTCCTTCCTCTGTGCACATACTTGATCTGACCACAGATTAGGGGGTATGAACTGCATCAGAGGGAGTCAGGTTTTCTTTCTCTTTTTTTTCTTCCCCCTTGTATATTGTCATGTCATGTCTCTTCTTGTCCTCCTGGTTTTTCCTGTCTAGTTTCATAGCCTTACTCACTCTTACAGTAAAAGTCAGAATTTACATCATAGGAGAGAATAAGTGATTGTTATTTTCCAGAAGAAGAAGTGTGGATTTTTTTTTTTGAGCTAGGGACTTTCTCTAGCCCAGGCTTACCTGTAACTCATTCTGTAGCCTCTGTTGTCTTATGGTTTTGTTGGTGTCCTTGAGATGAAATACAGGCAGGTTTACACTCCATCTGGTTATCTAAAGGAGACTATGTCAATCAAAAATGCAAGTTGAGGCACACCCAAAATGATTACAGATTGTATATGAGTCAATATCAACAGATTGCAAACAAACCATATTCATCTATAATTGGGGCTCCCTCATCTGGAATCACAGGAGTCTGGCAGTTTTTCTATTTTATCATGTTTTTGGATGTGCATATATATGCAGTGTGCATACATGTGTATGGAAAGACTAGGCACACTATCTACCTTAGTTTTTCATACAAGATCTCTCATTGAACCTGGAGTTTACCTAATCAGCTAGATTAGCTACATAGCAAGCCCCAGGGATCCCTCAACCCCACCACCTTAGCAATGGAATTCAGAACAACATACCTGGCTCTTATCTGGGTGCAAGCACTTGACCCACTAAGTCATCTCCCCAGCCAGTGCCTGAGATTTTTTTATATAATAAAATAAAATAGGGCTTGCCTGCAAAGCCTAACAATTCAGGTTCAATTTCCCAATACCCACATGCAGCCAGATGCATGAACTGGAGCATCCATCTGCAGTCTATTGGAATATTCTCTCTGTCTGTCTTCTATCTCCCTCTACTTGCAAATAAATAAATAAAAGTATTTAAAAGAAAGAAAAAAAAGAGGTTATCGCAAATAGATTGCTACAATCACATTGGTTGACGAGAACCATGTAGGATGAGTGGTGGTCAATGACTTCTGAGGCATTTCAGGTTAAAATTATAGTAAGAACAAAAAAAATTTTAACTTGACTTGTTGATTAACTTTTATGGTGTCTGGGGAACTTTAGAAGCCTGCTAGGCTGTGACAGAAAGACCCGAGATAAAAGTGTCCCTTATTTGGTATGGGTATATGGCATCTTCAATTCTATCCCCCAGCCGTTTTTGGGTCTTCTATCCTTTATTTCTGGAATTCTGTGAGTTGAGCCAGAAAAAAATGCTTTCCATTCCCCTACCATGGATGGCCTTCTTCCCTTTCTAACTCTGTGTCCTCCTCCATTCATGGATATCTCTTGCTGAATTTAGGGCCTATGCCAAAATTCCAGATTATTTCATCTCAAGATTTTCAACTAATAAAATCTGCAAATACTTATTTTCTAATAAGGCCATAATAGTTAGGTTCCAGATGCACATGGACCTTTGGATGAAATTCTTCATTCTAATATTTTTTGTTAGGAAAAGAAATGTATGGAGCAAAGCAGTGACATCATTTCAGATCTAAGTTTATTTTCTTCCTTAAAAATCGTATTTTTACCTTTAGATGTTTAATCTAGCAAAACTTTTGCCTGGGAAAAATGAATATAAAATGTCTTTCATATTAATTTCTTGTCTGGAAAACTTGCACCACACATTTGTGTATTGACGTTTTATTTTCAAGTATATCTTCTGATACTGTTTTTAAATAACTTATTAGGTAAGTTCTAACAGAAGGTTATGAAGTTAAAATTATGAATTCATATATTATAAGATAATGCCAGTGATCATGGAATGCTGAAAATATATGCATTCTATGGAAAATTTTAAAGTGATTTAAAAAAATTGTCACTCTCATTTTTCTTGTCATTTCTTTCTTGTCATTTGACCCTAGTTTTCAATCCCTGACTGTAAAATCTCTTGAAATTTTATAGATATTTTAACTTTAAAAAAGCTTAGTATTTATTTATTTATTTTGAGACAGGATCACACATTGTAGCATCATCAGGCCTGGAATTTAGCACAAAATCCAGAGGCAATCCTTCTTCCTAAGCCTGAAGAATGATGGGATTCCAGGCATGAGCCAACTCCCAGTTTGTAGATATTGTCAAAATAATTTGTATAATATCGAAATTTTTATCTAGCTTCTTTAATAGTTATGTATGACGACATTAACCTACCTAACACTTAACTATTTTCATTTTTTGAATTACATTAAAAAATTAACACGATTAACACTCACATGATTGTGCATTAGATACAGCTTGGTTCCACAGAATGCATTAGTTATGCATGAGCTAGGAGAGCCTCCACAAGTTTAGCTTAATACTTCAATAAAATTCTTCTGTACATAATCATTTGTGAGATTGACTTATGTATAGTTGAGGAAGGAAGGAAAAGTCTTTTGTTTCTTTTTTCTCTTTATGTATTTTCCAAACTTATTCAGTATTTAATTTGTCCTCTTCTGAATTCTTTTGCACAGGGTATCTTACAATTGGACTGTCATCAGTGAAACGCAAAAAAGGGAGCTATTTACTTGAGACAATCAAGTCAATTTTTGAGCAAACCAGCTATGAAGAACTGAAGGAAATTTCAGTGGTGGTTCACCTAGCGGACTTTAATTCATCCTGGCGAGATGTCATGGTCCAGGATATCACACAGAAATTTGCTCATCATATTATTGCAGGAAGATTAATGGTTATACATGCCCCGGAAGAATATTATCCAGTTCTGGATGGTCTTAAAAGAAATTACAATGACCCAGAAGATAGAGTGCGATTCCGTTCCAAGCAAAATGTAGATTATGCTTTTCTGCTTAATTTTTGTGCCAATACATCAGACTATTATGTAATGCTGGAAGATGACGTCCGGTGTTCCAAAAACTTCTTAAGTGCCATCAAGAAAGTCATTACATCCCTTGAAGGAACATATTGGGTAACTCTTGAATTTTCTAAGCTTGGCTACATAGGGAAACTCTATCACTCTCATGATCTCCCAAGACTAGCCCATTTTTTACTGATGTTTTATCAAGAAATGCCTTGCGATTGGCTATTGACTCATTTCCGAGGTCTACTGGCTCAGAAAAATGTGATCCGATTTAAACCATCTCTCTTTCAGCACATGGGGTATTATTCTTCCTACAAAGGAACTGAGAACAAGCTGAAAGATGATGACTTTGAGGAGGAGTTATTTGACATCCCTGACAACCCCCCAGCCAGCCTGTACACCAACATGAACGTGTTTGAAAACTACGAAGCCAGCAAGGCTTACAGTAGTGTTGATGAGTATTTCTGGGGGAAACCACCTTCCACAGGAGATACCTTTGTGATTGTATTTGAAAATCCCATCACAATAAAAAAAATTAAAGTGAGCACTGGAACAGAAGATCGACAGAGTGACATCTTGCGTCACGGAGCCCTTGATGTTGGGGAGAAAGTTATATTTAGCAAACAAATTAGACAATGTGATACTTACTTAAGACTTGGGGAATTTAAAAATGGAAACTTTGAAATGTCAGATGTGAATCAAAAAATTCCATTTGACATCCATTGCATGAGGATATGTGTTACGAAAACACAAAAGGAATGGCTGATTATTAGGAGTATCAGCATTTGGACATCTTAACCGATGAGATCAGTGTGTGTGTGGTGTGTGAACAGTTCTGTTTTCCTTTGTGGTTATTGTCTCCTGGAGGGAAAGCAATGGATGGGATGTGTTATATGATAATCATCTCAGCAGTTTGAACTTGAAATTGTCAACACAGTTTTATTCTAAAATGCACTCATATCTGTTCTCACTTTTACTGTTGAACATGATCCCAGGATAATTCTACTTTCACGTATATTTTTTTTAATCTTTTTCATTTCAAAACTTCAACTGTGAGCCAAAAGAGTCACAGAAAAAAATTAAAATGAGAACATTATTTTGCTGAATGACAATTCTTAGAACAAAATGAGTTGCCAACTGTGTACTCTTATTCAGGAATTCATAATTTATTATATGATCTGATAGGATTTTTTAAAATGAAGAATATGTGGGAATATAAAGTTGGTTACAAGTATCAAGTGGTTTAGTTTTCTTGTGAACAGGATTTCATTGATTTCTGTATGACTACAATGAATACCTCCTCATAGAAGTGGTGTCTTTACAATAGAATATTTTGTGTAAGTAGGGCTATTGAAAACAAATTAAAAATTATCTCTCCCATGATTATTTATATGAAAGAGAATATTGTTCATTGTTTAAAACACTTAACTAAACACGTATTGTTAATAAATTTTCTGTGAGAAGTCCATTTCTAGTTTTACTTTTGCAAAAAAAATTGTTGAGCTCAGTATTTTTAGATTTCATTGACTATCTGTACTTCATAGAAAACATAGAGAAGGCCTATAGTTAGTTCATTCTTATAGACATTTTCAGTATATGCAGAAATTTTTAAAATTGATTTTATATTGTTTGTATTAAAGTTCATGTGAATGAAATTGTTGTAATTTATCATACACTTTTTGGGGGAGGTCTAAATGGTTATCTTATGAAGGAGAATAGTAATCTTCATATAAATTACTTAATTTTTCTATATCCAATGAGCTGTTTCATAAGAAACCCCAAATGAAAGACAATATATTCTGATATTCAAGAATACTCTCTTTACATTGTATTGAGATTGAACCTTCTATTGTTTAGGATTTATATTCTGTTACACAGTCAAATCATAAGGTTAGATATGTTAAATTAACTGAAATATTTTTATTTTATTTTTAAATGCTGCAGTATAATTATAAAGTATCCTAATTGATGATTTTGTGGATATTGTAGCAAGTTTTACCAGAGACTGGTTGGTTGTTTCTCCCCTTCCATAAATGCACTTCAAGATACCCTAAAAATATATTCTAAGATGTTAGTTTTTCAGAACGTCCCAAAATTGCCTCATCATTTTTTTCATTTTTAATGAGGAACAAAAGTGGTTCATTTTGAAGGGAAATTCAGGATGCTTCATATGTGTGTGGTTATGAAAACATATCAAATCCATGTTTACATAGATATACGCATGTGGGTATTGTGTATGTATGTGTGTGAGGACTAGATTTGTGAGATTAAGGAGGGAGGAGAAAAATTCTCCTGCAGCTGCTTTTCTAAAACACAATCTTTAGTTTTGTGTAGCACAAATAAGGTTAAAGCATTTTAATATTATTTATTCTCTCCAGTTCAATTAGAAACATTAAAAGTGGGATTATTTTCTTCTTTTCTTTATACAATCATTTTTGTGCACTTTATTTGCACACATTTACTACCGTGTTAGAGTTAACCTTTTATAAAAAAATGTAAATAGTAATATTTTGTGACATAGCTAAGTCTTAAAATTGTAAGAAAGTGTGGCCACTCCCAGGAAACTTATCTGTAGCTTGATTAGTTGGATATTGGCCATATACTTGAAATAGTCTGTGTTTTTTTATTCTCACTCTTTCTTATTAAATGACTGATTGTATTGTGTTCTACCTGTATCTCAGAACTGAAAAATATTGTTTTCCGTATTCTCAATGATTAAAGGTACACGAGTGCATTCCAAAGTCATAAACTGTTAAATCTAGACAAACTTCACGACATGAGCTATAAACTTTTCCAGTGTGTCCTGGGAGAATGTTTCTGAAGTCCAGCCACCAGCATATACCAATTTCTGAAGAAACATAGGTGAGGGTTGGAGTAGAAATAAATGTTTACTGGAAAATTCTCAACTAAATACAACACAAAGAAGTCTCATTTCCTGTGAAGGGTTTTTCAGCACTAAAATTGACAATGGATATATTAGTCCAACGCCCAAGGTTGTCTGCATGTTCCCTGTATAGATTGATACTGACCTAATTTCCTAGGGAACAGAACATCTCATCAAATAAAGCATATCCATGAAGGGTAAGAAGGGATAAATAACCACTGTCTTTCGGAATGAAATTCTTACTAAAAATTCCTTATACACCACAATATTGCATTCCCTACATTAAAAACTCAGAATAAGGCTCTAATAACTTTAAATCAGAAGTGTAAAGCCAAAGATAGGGTCGGTATATTTACTCAGGTTTGATTTGTTAAAAATACCATGTGGTCTCTCTTTGCATTAAATATATATTTACTGCAAATATATGGAGTATTTATGTGCATATATTTGCAGTAAATATATATGCATTGCATATATGTGTGTATGCACTATATATAACTAGAGGCATATGCATACATATACAGGTTATGTTATTTATTAAAGATATCCACTGGAAACAACTTAATAAGGCATGAGTTATTTGTCATGAAGGCAAGATGTGAACAGATATTAAGTAAAAATTATATATGCCTCAATATCTCTGATTTCTATAGAAGTTTCTGATGATTGCAAAGTTTATTTATACTTAAAATTCTTAAGGGGGACTTTCTAGAATTTATTGACATTGCAAAGAATGTCTTGTAAAAGCATAATAAAATATGGAATGAGAACCTTTTGGGAAAATGCACATTTTAGCAGCAATAATAGGAATGGATATTAAAAATAGATACGAACGGTTAATACAAACTCTTACATTCTCCCTGAAAGCTATAACCTTATGCAATTTATGAAGTAGATATGTTCCAGGTATGAAAATCTAATTTGGAAACCCGTGTGTCACTCAGATGTATTTCTCTCATAAAGCTATAGTTATGAGATTTGCACACTCCATTTCTTACTCGACTAATATTCTTTGTCAGATTTTATGATGCTATTATTGAGAACTATGTATATATTAGTAATAGTGTATAAATGGAAGAAACATCTATGAATTATGTAGCAGGAAAACCACCTGCTTTGCTACATGCCCTTATGACATCATTCAACATTTGCCAATTAGTCCACATACTATTTAAAACACGATGCTAAGGAATCAGTTTGGAAACATGCTACTCACTAACTACTCTCTAGTAAATGACAGGAGCAGTTTAATTTTCTTCCTTTGCCATTTTTTATGTGAATATACAAAAAAATCACATTTATTTTAAACTTTCTAATTGAGTAACAGCTCACACCTTAACTTTATATGCATTGTGACTTACTGATAAATATTTTATGATTTTGAACATTCTTAGTTAATATTGTGCAGTTTTAAATTTGGTTGAATTTCATGTTTCTTTCGGGCCATATCACAACTTCTAGGGCTTGATTCTGAAATTTTGTGCTTTAGCTCAGCCTCTGCCAGCTTAAAATTTCCTCAGATCTCGTGCCTATCTGTGTCTTCCTAGACACAGCAGGAGGACATGCAGACTGAGCTTTCACACTGATTATTGCAATTGGTCTCCTTCACATAGTAAGGAGGGAGTCAGTTCTCTGAACTTAGTTCCAACTTTTGGCAAGTGGGAATTAGGTTTTTACCATATGGAATTTTAAGGGGCAGTGATTTTTACAGCTCCTAGCAGCACTAGGAATGATACTGGAATCTAGCAGAGTATGATGCTTCCTGCCATCCATATTATGTACATGTAAATGACACAGCACTTTAGTATACTGCCAGAATTATTTAGCTAGACCAATTAAAAATTTCAAACCTCACTTCTTAAGAAATGCCCATCAACCCAACCATTGATATGTTGTCCAAAGGGCTCTCATGTATGCATGAATGTAAACACATTCCTTAGAATTAAGGTAATTCAAAAAGCCAGGTGGGGTAGTGCTTGAAAACATAACCATTCCTCCTAGTGTCTCCATTTTAAATATTAATGATCATATATTTCTAAGAGCTCTAAATATACTTACTTTGAAAACTGAAAGGTAAAATATCTTCTGATTTCTAAAATTTGGTTCAGAATCATTGTTAAACCCAAAGAAAAATAGCTTTCAGAATTGATATTTTTTAAACTTTAAAAACTATATCAGTTTTCTATTCTTTGTTATATTTTCTATTATTAGCACAAATCACCATGATCAGGCATGGGAAATATGTTGACAATGTTCTGCAAACTTTACAGCTTGCAGATCCTCACAGTCTACTTTGTGGTTTAATGTCTTGATTTCTACTACTGGAATGTCCCTTCTGTTCAGTTTGGGATTATTCTTGTTAGGAGACAAAAAGCCACAGCAAGGTGTACTGAGACTGAGAATTTATGTCTTGCTTTTAAGACTTTTTGGTTATGCCAAGATTACATAAGTTTGGTTGTTGTATTGCTTTTGAGAAAAGATTTCAGGTAGCTCAGGAAAGCATTATACTCAATTTGTAGCAGAAGATGTCCTTCAACTCCTGGTCTAGCTGCCTCTACCTTGCAAAAACAGGAACTGCAGACAGGTTTCCCCATGCCCAAAGAACATCTTTCCCTGTCATTCTAAGTATACACTGAAATCATTGCATCATGTGAGTGTGTGTGTGTAGGTGTGTGTGCACGTGCTATCTACATACCGATAAACCTTTTACTCTCCATTTGTGTTCTTATACATATATAAATGTGCATATATCTGTATTTATATACATATATGGTTCATAGAATATGCTTATGTGTGTTTATACATACACACATATGCATCTAGAATTATAGTCAATCATAAAGAATTCTCATCCCTCCCTCCCTAATATTTTACGTGTAGACCTCACTTCAATAGTCTCAAAATCCTCAGAAATGCTTAAATGCCTGATTTTTAACATGGAATTTGAAATTTGAGTTTCACACCATTTTCCAGATAATTAGGTTTGAATCTTTTCTGGAAAAACATACATAATTGATACTTAAGTAGCTCCGGTTTGATTTATTCCATCAGCTTCTTGTTTCATTGTGTAGATTCTTGGCAGATTTAATACAGACTTAAATTCATTATATAAGGAACTGACATGCCAATTTTATGCTTATAGAAAATTAGAGCACATTGAGAATATAGCTCGCATATTCAGGGCTAGCAAGATGACAAAGTGGTCAAAGTCACTTGCTTCGCAAGCCTGCTCCGGGACCCACTTAAAGCCAGATACAAATTGACCGACATGTCTGGAATCCCAACAAGCCTATGACAATTGGAAATGAAGTCAGAAGAATCACACAATTCACAGACTTGCTTGTCTGGCCTTCTAAGTGGCAGAGCAAGAAAGATCCTATCTCAAACAAAGTGTAAAGAGCCCGACACCCCAAGGTTGGGCTCTGACCTTCACACATGTACAGAGCAAACTGTGTACCCACCTCCCCAGGCTCCGTACATGTGTGAACACACACAGAGATTGCAAAATGAATATGCCATGTTCAAATACTTTTGGATTAAAAGGTATACCCAAAATAAGTTCCTCTTTTGAAAAATAAGCCAGGCATACAATGGTAAGATATGCAATTTCTTCCAGTTAGCATATTAAAATGTCCATGAGACGCACACTCATTAAATGTAATATGCAGTTAGGCAGTAATTATTACCCTGTTAAATGACCCTTTGTGGGTTAAAACAAGTAGCAGTGTATAAACAAAATTCAAAAACTTATTTCAATAAAGCTTATCTTGCAAATAGTTTAACTGTAGGAGGCAATATCTGGGTGTATTTGTATATATACATATGCATACACACATACATACACATACAAACTACAATAAGGCTTCCTAGAGTTAGCTATAGTTCTGATTTGTAAAAATATTGATAAATTAAAAGATAAGTAAAGCAATAGATTCTGAAGCTATTGGAACATTATTTTGAAAGTTTGATTTTTAATGTCTCCCTGTTCCCAACCCATTGTGTATCCTCCTCAGTGGGTATAGTGGATCAATCCATGGGGTATGGGATCATGAAGAACACAGGATTTCCTCATCTCTTTGTGCATTATTGCTTGAGGGTGCCATGTGTCTGGATATTCTCCCCCACCATGGCTCTTTTCCTCTCCTCTTGTGCTCAGTTCCCTGAGTCATGGTGGGTGAGTTTTAAGTCTGCTTTATTGTTGAGATCTTAAGTGTCTCTGGGTTTCTGCTTTGGGTTGTGTTGGATATCACTGGTGTCTCTCATCCTGGGTTATCTGACTTTCTGTGGTTATAGGTTTCTTATTTATCAGCCACTCTCAAAGGATTCATTTGGGGCCTACATGATAGGCCTGGGGTGGTGGTTTACCTCTTGCCAGGATGTCAGCCACATTCCGTTTCTTGTTGGTGAAGTTAGGTTGACCATGGATCTCTCACTGTCTTCTGAAAAATACAAACAGAATCTCCATTGGAGAGTGAGATCAGTATAGGTTAAATGAGGCATACAATGCTCATTTGCAAGCTTCTTCTAAGTGTAGCCTCTCTGTAGTTCTCTGGTAGTGGGAATTTCCCCTTGGAGCCCAAGGTTATGGACCCCAGAAGATTTTGCCCTGGATCTCAATTCCAGTTAAGGGTTCCTTATCACTGAGTGGATCTCTTAACCAATTTCAAAGCCATTGATTTCCACCCCTAGGTTTTGGTGCCACTATTGCACAAGTGATCTTTTCTTCATTGGATCATCACTACTATAAAGCAGTGTGTTCAGCATCCTCATGACAGTGTGAATGGTGTACCAGTGGTCTCTACTTTCTCCAAATATCATTGACCAGTTTCCTCAGTTAGCTTATGTAGCATCTTCCAACACTGCATAAGTTACCATTTGGGAGCTGATTACCATTCTGGATCTCTCAAGGTTTCTTGGTGTTGTGCAATGACTTTCAATAAGGTCTTACCTTTGGCGTGGATGGGTATTCAAGAGCTTTGACAGAAGCCTGTCTTGTTTTGGGGACCTTGTAGGTCTCTTTCATCAACAACTCATTGTGGGAAGGAGCCATAGACTGGGATAGGGAGTTGTAGGTCTGATCAATTTTTCATGGGGTTGGGCTTCCTCCCATTCTATTCATAGCCCCTTTGACCATACAATGCCCACTGCTTCCTCAAAAGCTTACTATATGAAATTAAGGATTTTATTATTTCAATTTATTATTGGTTTAGCTTATTGTATAAGTTCCCTCACCCTCCCTTCCCCCATTCCTTCCATCCTCTTTCACAGTCTCTTAATTTACCTGTCAGGTTTGCTTAGAGTTTAAGCTTGATCTGGTTAAGAACCACATATGACAGAAAATATAAAGCATTTGACTCTCTGTTCTTGTGTAAGTTCGCTAAGTATGATTTGCTCCAGGTCCGTCCACTTTTCTTTAAATTTCATTATGTCATTTTTTTTCTTTCAGCTGAATAGAATTCCATCATGTAAGTGTGCCACAAATTTGATATCCATTTGTCAAGGGATGGGCATTTGGGTTGATTCTAATTCTTATCTATTATGAATTGAACTGCTATAAACATGGTTGAGCAAATGTCTCTCTACTGAGGCATGAAATGTAGATGCCTTGTAGAAGGATTACTGGGTCCATTGGTAGCTCTGTATCCATTCTGTTGAGGAATCTCCACACTGCTTTCCCTAGTGGTTATACAAGTTTGCAATGTCACTAGCAATGAATGAGGGTTCCTTATTCCTGCATCCTCACCAGCAACTATTGTTGGATTTTTTAATGGTTGCCATTCTGACTGCATCTATTAATTCCTGTACAATAAGTTTAAAATATTTAAAAGCATTTCACGCATTGTATGCATCTTTCCCCCATAATATGTTACAGGTCAATTTAACTACTTGACGTAAGTGATTTTCCCATCTTTGTATAATCACAAAAGATCACTAAAATCTAAATATATATTTTCCTCTGACGCATTTAAACATTGTAATTGTCCGTTACTTAATTACTTTGTAAGGGAAAACATGGTTCAAAAAAGTTAAAATCATCTCTGTTCTTTGGCCCATACTTCAATCAATTTTGTCTAAAGGTAATACCTGTAATTTTACAATAGTCTATTATGAGTCACTACATGTTCAAACAAGACTGTATCAGTAGTTGTCAGGAGTTATTCATTGTATTTGAAAATAAATCTAATATTATAAATGTATTGCTTATAATTTAAAATTTAATAATATCTCCCTCTATTCTTTTAATGTTGAATCTAGTTTTAAATTAGGATTCCTTGTCACTGACTTTAAATTTAGAAAAGTACAAACCTGTAAGAATAAATACTCCATAAAAAATTATTTCCATGACTTAAAATTAGCTTAAATCTGACGTTTCTGCAAGAGTAAATGGTGTTTGCTAATGAAATAAAAAAATCCCCATATATCAATAACTTTAGTTGAATATAGAATTATAATAGATATATAATCTCTTGAAAAATATAAAAACATCTTTAATTTTGAACTCTCTCTCTCTCTCTCTCTCTCTCTCTCTCTCTCTCTCTCTCTCTCTCTCTCTCTCCCTCTGCTGAGCTCTGAATTAAGACTCCCTACAAAAAGGAAGCATATGCTATACCACTGAACTATATCCCCACTGGCCCAATATTGATTTTCTTCTTATTAACTCTTATGCTAAAAGCAAATATAACTAGGGGAAATATTGTCATGACTGAAATTGGCAATTAATTCTGACATTCATTGTCTTTAAAATCACTTACAAGGAGTAAGGGAGATAGCTGAATTGTTAAAGCAATATCCTTGCAAGCATGAGGGCCTGAGTTAGATCCTCAGCCCCCATATAAAAATGCAAGCCATGGTGCCACACCTGACATCTCAGTACTGGGAAGGAAGAGACAGGTGCCTCCAGGCACCTGCTGCTCAGCCATTCTAGACTAATTGATAAGCTCCATTCCAACAATAGATACTATTTTGAAAAAGGTGAGTAATTTTCATGAGGATGACAAATGAGATTGTCCTCTGACCGTGCACAGTCCCATATGAACATACTCACATACACACAAGAAACTTACCTAAAACATTTGGAAAATGTATCAATAGCTATTTTAAAAATTCTAAGACATTGTGTATATGAGTGTATATACATATATACATGCACACATGCATGCATGCATACATGCACATTTACATACATGCATATGTACATACACACAAGCATGCATGCATACATACATGAAACATTTGCAACATAAGAGTTGGGGTTTTGTGCAGTTGAACTCAGCACAGCCAAGGTAGGTCTCTGTTCTCTAGTTTTCAGTTGACTCACAGTAGCCAATCTTAAACATGGAGTAGGAAAGAAATATCATCTAAAACTACTGACAACAAACTCCTGCAAAGATTGTGTATCTCAGAAGGAAGGGTAAAACAACTTTTGTGACAAAGATTTCTTCATGATTATGCCTGAAGGAAGTTTTCTTTCCTGTCAGTGTGATAAATAACCGGGGCTCAATTCCAGATTCTTTAGTACCTTTCAGATTTTTATTAAAGCAAATCAAAATAGGCGTATGTCAAAATACACAGTTAGGTAAAAATCTACTGTTTTTACTTCAGTTGATCAAGCTTCTTCAAAATATTTTTAAATTCACATTAGACCAGAAACTATTTTGTTACCATTTTAATAAATGGATAAACATTTTGCCAGAGGACTTAGCCACCGACGAAGTAATACTCAAGTGTTTCCTGTCAAACTCATGTAAATCAGAGTGTCCTTCCCCTTACAGCCACCTAAACTGATCATTTCGGAACTCACAACAGATTTTATAATCTATCTCCTTAAAAAGCCTCTCAATTGACTAAATTGATTTACTGTAGATAAAGATATACATTAAAAATAAACATACCACCAAGTAAGTAGACGCTTAATAAGTAGTGTTGATCTGATTCAATAGGAAGAACACTTGTTCTAAAAGTGTAAAATGGCACTTTGATAATTTTGACTTTATTCATATGCAGATATTTACCATATTATTAATGTGAATTTTATTTTTATAATTAAATTTATTGCAAATACATAATTTTCTTAACAAAACTAACAATCTACTGGACAGAGGTAAAAATATAAAATTAGATATTAGTAGTATTGTGAATAAATCTTTTTGAGTTGTTGAATTACATTTAATCAATTTGAGTGGTCTGGGAAAGAGATTCAGTTTCATCTTCTACTTAATTTGTCTTAATAAATAATATTTCCTTAGAAATTAAATAATTAAATCATGATATTAAAAATTCAATTTAGTAGAGAGGAAAATTCACACAGTGAGACTAAGTTATTTATTTCCAGAAGAAACATCTGTAGATAATAAGAACAGAAAAAAATATAGAGCATATCATAGAATTTCCTGATCAATTACTATAGGCTCTATGAAAATAATGGCCAAGCACTTAAATAGTATATGCTGAGTAATGGATTTTATGACACTATTGAAAGACTTCAAATACATTTTGTAATTTTATTTTATATCTGTGGCAACCATGTGAAGTACAAATCATTATTAAACTAAAAATATATAAAGAACTTTTTAATAGGGACTCATCAAAGTTCACAAGACTAATAAGTGAAAGAAACTGGATTCCCTATCATGTCTGTGTCACTTAAAATATGTATACTTTGTAAATACATTATACACACAATCTCCTAATAATTAGAATAATTAGAATCAGAGACAATGATATGGCTATAATGGAATTTTCTATAAGACTTATTAAAATGTAAAATGTTTAAAATAGGGCTGGAGAGATAATTCGGCCATTAAAGGCACTTGCTTGCAAAGCCTAACCACCAAGGGTAACTCCCTAGTGCCCACGGACAGCCAGATGCTCAAAGTGGCCCCTGCGTCTGGAGTGTGGTCACCAGGTCTGCAATGTCCATTCTCTCTCTCTCTCTCTCTCTCTCTCTCTCTCTCTCTCTCTCTCTCTCTCTCTCTCTCTCTCTCTCTTTCTCCTCTTAAACAATGTAAACCTTTTTTTGCATTCAAGAATTAAATCACTAGCTTTTGTAAATGGTTCACATGAATGAACGCATTATTTAAATCCATTTTAAATCATTTCAAATATTTTTTGAGCATCTGGCTGCACATGGGCACTAGGGAATCAAAGCTTGGTGGTCATTGTTTGCAAATAAGTGCCTTTTACTCATAAACTTTAAAAGTTAAGGATCTGATTTTGGAACAGCCTCCAAAAATATTGTGAAACTCTCAAATATTTATCATGGCAAACATTGCTTTATAGCCTAGTCGGTTAAACTATTTCCCCAATGTGAAATACAAAATAAGTATTAGTTTAGTATGCAGACAGCAATTCTAATTAGTTTATTATGCTTCTGTTAATTACATTCCTTCACATGCTTCACTCTATCTCATAAAGGACTAAAAAGCAATGCTTCTTTGAAACTAATAAATATAAATTTAATTGACAAGCAAATACCCAACAAAATTCACCTAAATGGCTATATATTTACCCATTTTGATTTGATCATTCAGGTAACAGCACAAGTTTGAGCAAAAATAAAGGATATTATAATGGATATGTTGTTGTGCCTCTCCAAAGAAGTACAGTACCTTCAGACATACATTTTTTTAAAATTTCCGTCATATATAAAATACTCTTATGGTGCACGAAGAGTAGCTATGTTGCTTACAATTAATTCAAAAATTGAACAAATTCACACATTCCATTATCATTCATTTCCCTTTCATTCACCATTTTATCTAGCCAGGCCTTATCTAAAAACTATGATTTATCACGTAAAGTTAAGAATAATATATGTGTATACAGAATGTTGATGAGAATGAAAAACATAATCATTGCTTAGATATCATT